>WOXC01002253.1:0-22683 GCA_011680675.1 Gymnobelideus leadbeateri
AAAAAAAAAAAAAAAAAAGAAATAGATAATGATGCTAACATAATTGGGAAAGTCCCTCTAGTTCACCCTATTAAGACAAATCAAGCCAGGATCACTTGTTAAGTTCCTGCTATGTTCCAGATAGTGGGGTAAGGTAATAAACCAGAAAGTCCTCAGGGAGTACAAAATTTACCGCAGGAGGGTGGTATCTGGCATGAAAACAACTATGAACAATTTTTTTTTCAAATGCTTTATAAACTTCAGGTTTACATCATTTGTTTCCGTCAGATTTTGAGTTACATTTTTTCCAAAATTTTTCTCCTACCCATGACCACAGAATAGGAGTTCCACAGGATATCACCTCCTCCAATCTGCTCTTTCCCATATCTTCTCCAATACCCACTTCGACTTTTCCAGTAGGGCAGGTTGAATCCCCGTGCCCCAATGCCTGCACATCTTATCTCCCAATTATATGTAAAATAGCAATAATAATAGTATTTATATATTTTCAAAACATTTGATTTTAAAACTTCAAATTCCAGATTCATTCCCTTCATCCCTTATCACTCACTCTTACTGGGATAATAAGCAATTCAATATATGTTGTCCATGTGTACCACCTGGTCGACTCCCCACTTTGATCCTGTCCCTTTTCAAAAGTGGATGGTTCCAAATTCCCTCCCCCCAGCCTTCCCAATCTTCCATCATCCTCCCTATCCCTCTCCCTCCCCCACTCTCCTGTATGGTGAGATATCCCGTTTAGTATGTATGTTATTCTTTCCCTGAGACAAATTCAATGAGAATAAGGTTTTGCCTTTTGTTCTTCCTGTTCTTCCCTTCCCCTGCAACCAATTTCCCTTTCCTCTTCTACATGAGATAGTTTACCCCATTCTGTCTCTCTTCCTATCTCCTCTCCTTGTGTTCCTCTCTCACCTCTCAATTTCACGCCTTAAGTATCTTCCCACCCCATTAAATTTGACCTGTGCCCTCTATCTATGTGTATCTGTGAACATATATAAACACATTCACATATGTATTCATATGCCCATATACTGTTCTTCAACATCAGTTACAGTTATCATTTTTCCATATAGGAATGTAAAAAGTTCACCTTTGATAAGTTCCTTATGATTTATTTTCTCTGTATACTTTCTCAAGCATCTCTTGCTTGTCTGAATGTCAAATTTTCTATTCAACTATGGTTTTTCCCTCAAGAATGCTTGAAAGTCCCTGAAACATGATACTCAGTTTTTCTGGGTGGGTGATGCTCAGTTTTAATCCCAGCTCCTTTGCCCTCTGGAATATCATATTCCAGGCCCTTCCATCCTTCAGTGTAGAAGCTGCCAGATCCTGTGTTATTGTGTTTCCACAATATTGAAATCATTTCATCTTGGTTGCTTATAATATTTTCTCCTTGATCTAGGAATTCTGGAACCTGGCTACAATATTCCTAGGAGTTTTCTTTTTGGGATCTTTCTTCATGAGGTTATTGGTGAATTCTTCTAACTTCTATTTTTCCCTCTGGTTCTAAAATATCAGGGTGAATTTCCTTGAGAATTTCTTGAAGGATGATTTCTAGATTCTTTCTTTGATCATGGTTTTCAGGTAGTCCAATAATTTTTAGATTATATCACCTGGATCTATTTTCCAGGTCAGTGGTTTTTCCCATGAGATATTTCACATTGCCTTCTATTCTTTCATTTGTTTGGATCTGTTTAATAGCATCTTGATTTCTCATAAAGCCACTAGCTTCCATTTTTTCCAGTCTAATTCTGAAGGTATGTTTCTCCTCAGTGAGCTTTTAAGATTCTTTTTCCATCTGGCAAAGTCAGCCTTTTAAGGCATTCTTCTCCTCATTTCCTTTTTTAGCCTCTTTTGCCATTTGAGTTAGTCAATTGTTTAAGTTGTTATTTTCCTCAGTCAGGCTGTTGACTATCATTTCATACTTTTCTTACATCTTTCTCATTTCTTTTCCCAATTTTTCCCCAATTCTCTTTTCTGCTTCTTAATGTCCTCTATGGTCTCTCACCAGCTCATATTTTCATTTGGTCTTTTGGTGCATGATTTCTGACCTCACAGTCCTCCTCCTGTTCCATGCTTTTATCCTCTTTGCCCTCAAAATAGGGGTCTAATGTCGATTTTCTCCGTTTATTTTGTTTCCTTTGCCTAGGCATGTTGCCACTCAATTACTTGACTTTTGGTCTTCTTGCCGCAGTAGGACTCTGCCACCAGCCAGGGGAGCTTCAGTACCAAAAACTAGGGTTTTCTCAGCTGCCTGAGGTATTAGTTGGGTGGCCTTTTGAGGTCTCCACACACTCTGGCAAGCTGGTCACACATCCCAAGACCTGCACCCCAGACCACAATCCAGATCCAAGAAGGGTGAAGCAAGAGCTATTACCCCCCAGAATGATCGCCTGATCCCCCTATAGTTCGAAGTCCAGGAGCTGAAGCTGCAATGTGGCAAGGTGGCAAGCTGCACCAGCTCCTCAGTGGTTTCTTGCCTCCAGGGGAAGAAGCTAATTCACTTTCCCAACCAGTCCCAAAGTCCATAGGGCATAGACCTCTCACTTTGTCCTGGGCATCTATGTGTTGATAATTCTGGAAATGTCACAGCTGCTGGTGTTCTGGGGTCTCTCCAACTTGCTGCTGGTCTGGCCCCCATGGGGCTAAAACCTCTGACTCATGTATGCCTGGGCTCGGCTCCCAGAGCTCTGTGCTGGCTGCTCCCTGCTGGGCTAGGCAGCCCCATGTGTCATTTTGTGGGTTCTGGATCTCCAGGGGTTGTTCAGAGTCCCCCCTTTTACATACTTTTGAAGTGGTGTGGGCCAGAGCTTCAAGGAAATGCTGTTTCTACTCTACCATCTTGATTCTACCCCCTTGTACAAACACTGGAGATATTTTCAAAGGGAGCACACTAGTACTGAGGGAACCTGGGGAAGGCTTTCCCTTTGTTTTCTCTGCCTTTATTACTTTGGGTGAATGCGCTTAAACCTTATGGCTTTGCTTTATATTAAATCTATTTTGCTTTCAACAATACCTGCTAGCCCAGATGCAAAATCTCTTTTAGTTCCAGCAGACAAGAAAACCAATATTATTCCTTCCCATTTTATAGTTTTGAAGAAATATATGCAGGTATGTAAAGGGTTTTAGCCAAAGTCAAATTATGTTAGTGTCAGACTTGGGTAAAACATCAGGTTTCCTGACTACTAGGTCATTTTATTATGCTTGTACTGTACTCTTATTTCAAATATTATATGTATGAGCACAGCTATTTCTAAACACTTTTCTCCTTGAAGTTATTGTAATATTTTTTTAAAAAATTTGTGGGGGGCGGAGCCAAGATGGCGGAGTAGAAACAGCTCGTCCAAGCCTCTCTGCCCCCAGATTCTCCACAAACTATGTAAAAAAGGACTCTGAAAAACTTCTGGAGCCCCAGCACCCACAGAACGACACAGAGAAGCTAACCTCCCGCTGAGGACAGCCCAGCACCCTGCAGGAAGGACCAGCGCAGTGGTCTGGGAGCCGGCAGCGCGCAGAGCGCAGGGGCCGAGCCGAGCCCAGGTCCACGTGAGCCGAGGTTTTAGCCCCAGGGCGGCAGGGCCAGCAGCCGGCTGGAGGAACCCCAGAACACCAGGAACTGTGGAGACGCCAGAATTATCAACATAGACTTGCCTAGGACAAAGTAAGAGGTTAGTGTCCTATGGACTTTGGGACCTGTATTTGGGGAATGCGTCAGCTCCCTCCCCTGGGGGCTAGAAGCTGCAGAGGAGACACGCCACTGTGTAGTTTTCAGAGGCATTTCCGGCTCCCAGCCTACAAATCGTGGGGAGATCCAGCGATCAGTCTTGGGGGGTAATCGCTCTTGCTTTAACCTCCCTGGATCTGGATTGTGATCTAGGGTGGAAGTTGTGGGTGGGTTTACAGCTTGCCAGAAACGGAAGTTGCCCCCCACACGTTCGGGACGAAAATTCCTCTATCTGGCCTTAAAGCCATAGTGTGGCAACAAGCCCAAAAGTCAAGCAATTAAGTGGCAACATGCCAAGGCAAAGGAAACAGAAAAATGCAACCCTAGACTCCTATTTTGGGGGCATAGAGCGGGAAAAGGACTGTGAGGTCAGAAGTCCTGCTCCAAAAGCCCCAGGGGAAAACGTGAGCGGGTTGCAGGCCATAGAGGACCTTAAGAAGGACTTTAAAAATCAAATAAGAGAAGTGGAGGAAAAATTAGAAAGAGAAATGAGAAGGATGCAGGAAAAGTATGAAATGAGGGTCAACAGCCTGACTGAGGAAAACAACACCTTAAAAAATAGACTAACTCAAATGGCTAAGGAGGCCCAAAAGGGCAATGAGGAGAAGAATGCCTTAAAAAGTCGAATTTGCCAGATGGAAAAAGAATCTCAAAAGTTCACTGAGGAGATTCATTCCTTCAGAGTTAGACTGGAGCAAATGGAAGCTAGTGACTTTATGAGAAATCAAGATGCTGTTAAGCAGATCCAAACAAATGAAAGATTAGAAGGCAATGTGAAATATCTCATGGGAAAAACCACTGACCTGGAGAATAGATCCAGGAGAGACAATTTAAAAATTATTGGACTACCTAAAAAATTTGTAAGTGTATTTCACATGGCTCCTTCAGTCATTATATGCTTGAATTATTATCCCCCAGAAGGTTAGTTTTCTACCATATTTAGAATATATATTTTCCTTACTCCTGACTGAATGATGTTGCCATTTTATTCTTATTCTTTACCTGACTCACCCTCACACTTGCAAACACTACCATGACCACAACATAACTTTTATTGTTTCAATTTTTCTTTTTATCCTTTGTTGTTCAAATGTTAATTATCGAACTGAAACAACTTTCTTTCATTCGTCTATTTTTACTAGTTATTGCTTTATGGCAAAAATCATACTGAGATACAGGGAGTTCTATAATGTTAGTTATATGGATACTTTTTACCTGCAGGATAATGGCAGTGCAATTCCATAAATCTCTCATAGTGAGTATTCAAATGAAGGGCAAGAGATAGACAGAAAGGATTACTGTACCAATTTGAGAACACGTTCTTTTAAAGATCTAGAGTTTGTTCAGGGAAAACTAGTGCCTTTTGTAGGAGAGCTGCTAGGTATTTTCAGTGCTGTTTAATACCTTTGGTGTTGACCTGTCTCTCCCAGCTTTCATTTATGGCCTCAAGAAGCTGTAGTGTGGGCAGGTGCCACACTATAGTAAAACATTTTGGCAGGTGGGTTCTAAACCAGGTTAAGGATAAATAAGACTTCTCAAACCCTTCAGTGAGTAAGAGTGTCATCTGTTCTAGGCATGTGAAGACTTCCCCTGACTGAATGCGTAGATGAGAATAGGTTGCTCCAATAGCTATGAAGGAGGCAGAAGCAGATGGTGTGGGGTGTTTAGAGTTTGACATTAAAGACAGTGAGGTTATCCATTATATCCTGCACTATCATGAGGTTTCCTGACTTTTACTTGATACTGGACATTGATGACTCTAGAAGAAAGAAAGAGGCCAACTTCACACAACGCTTTCTAACTCAATTCCAATTTATACATGAATCAAAATATATCCCTTATATAATTTTGCCTTTTTTTACCTATCTCAAAGGCCTGTGGTGATAGGCAAGTGATGAAGTAGCAAGTGTGGATATATTGAGAGCTATAGATACAAACACATACATAGGTGGCCCAAGCCATAAGATTATCTTCTCACTGGAAGCAATGCTGAGATTTGTCCTCCTGCTGTGTGTGTGTCTAAGCAGCCTTTTAAGGACTACACTGGTCACCTCCTTGTGTGAGGAACGGGATTAAAAAGGTTCCCTAAAATTATCTGGTTCAAGCAACCCTGGACTGCTTAATGGTAGCTGGGAATCCTATTCTGGTCAAAAAGCAAAAAAATGTACAAAAACTTTTTCAAAGATTATTCCACTCACCATTGGTACATGGAATGTGTGCACACTTATGGACAACACAACATCCAATAGACCTGAAAGACAAACATCTATTGCTGTGAGAGAACTCAGAAAGTATTGAATCCAAACATCCCTGAGTGAAACAAGCCTGGCAAGTGAAGGTCAGCTTACCAAAGTAGAACTGGATATGCAATTTCTGGAGTTTTAACAGTGAAGGAGAGCATCATGAAGATGGCTTAAGTTTTGAAATCAAAATTAATCTAGGCAAAAAGTTTATGAACTTACCAAAAGGAAAGAATGACAGCCTCATGACAATATGATTTCCACTTGTAGGAAAGCACCACCATCAGTGCACTGTGATGAACCCTGATGAGGTCAAAGAAAATTTTTATGAAGACGTGGAGACATTCATAATCAATGTGCCAAAAGAAGAAAAACATGCATTTTGTGGTGACTTTAATTCCAGAGTAGATACAGACTATCAGACATCACAGGGAGTCTTTGGAAGAAATGAAATAAAAAAATAAGAAAAAAAAAACAGCAACATCAATGGTCACTTATTACTGAAGACTTGTGTGTCTCATGACTTCATCATGAACACTGTCTTCCATTTACCAAAATTCAATAAAACTTTGTAGATACACTCCCATAGCAAACATTGGCATTTGATAGATTACTTCATTATAAGGAGAAAAGACAGAGAGGATGTAAGAATGACAAAGGTGTGTGTGGAAGAGTGTTGGACTGATCATAGACATTCTCTCTAGGTTAAATATTTGCATTCAATGAAAGCAGTGGCCCTAAGGCAAGATCACTACCAGAAGAATTCAAGGAGGATGAAAAAAAGCATCAAGGTCAGTTACTGCACTGATGGTAAATCATTTACCTTGAAAAAAGTTACAAGCCAATACTAAAGTGGAGAGAGAGTTGGTGCATGATCTTTTGTTTGCATATCATTGTGCACTCAATGAAGCCTCTGAAGCTGAAAGGCAACAAAGTATCAATTCTCTAATGGTTATTTTGGGGGTAATTTTGCCTAAAAATTAACACCAAGAAAAGACAGGCCCTCCATTGACCAGTACCACACAATCCATCAATGGAACCATAAGTTATGACAAATAGAGAAATATTAAATGCAGTAGATAAGTTCATTTACTATAGCAGAATACTTTCTGTCCACAAAGGACAGAAAGGGCTGTCCACAAAGATGATGAGGTTGAAGCATGCATCACCAAAGCCAGCTCAGTGTTTGGAGCCTCCAAATGAAAGTGTTGAAGAGAAGAGGGACTGTCTCTCACACTGAAGGTCTAAAAGAGCCATTGTGCCCACCTCATCATTACATGCCTGTGAAACCAAGAAAACTGAATCACTTCCATTTGAATTGTCTTAAAATGATTCTGGAGATCACCTGGAAAGATAAATTACTGGGCCCTGAGGTCCTTTCTCAAGCTAAACTGCCAATCATCCAGTCTACTGCAGAGAGTACAGTTCTGATGGTCTATCCATGTTGTTTGAATGGTAAACATGTTTACCTAGGACTATTTTGTGGAGAACTCTTACAAGGCAGGCACCCAGGTGGTGGTAAGAAGAAGCAATACAAGGATACTATCAAGGTCTCTATGAAGAACTTTGGAAGTGACTGTGAGACATGAGAAACACTGGCAAAGGAGCACTCAGCATGGTGTTCACTCATCAAAGAAGGTGCTATGCTCTATGAACAAAGCATAATTGTAGTAGTTTGAAAGAAGTGTGAAGATGCTTGGATTTAGAATCTTCACTTCAAATGTTCATATGTACTATTTTTACACAACCTGTGTTATAACCTTCCAAGGTCATACTGGTCTGATCAGCCACAGTCAGACACAGTATACCCTGCCTCCAACACAGTGATGTCATTTTGGTCATCTTTAAGAACAAAAGACAGCAACCAATCAGAACTCTATGGGAAAATTATGGGAGCATATGGGTGAATAATAGTTGGAAGCATGAGAAAGCATGGATAGAAAGTCTGTGATCCACAACTTGGACAGTGCCTGCATCACAGATCCATGGGAGTGTTCAAAGATAATTTATATTTACCTACGTATTCTTTCATTCCCAGGATTCAATTAGTATATTCTCTTGTAATTTAACCCCATGCATTTGGTTCCTATCGCTAGGAATTCTGGTCAAATTAAATTTTAAAAAAATATATAAATAAAAAAACAACAATAACAACACTTTCTTTTCTACTATGTGGAAGCAATGAATATGGGCTCAAAAAGAGCTAAAAGGTTGGAAATAATTTGTGAAACAGGTTGAGAATGAATCATCAGAAAACTTCCTTAAACTACAGTCAATATAGAAAGAAATTGCAATAAACAAGGGTCTAAAGAATCACAGAATCTTTAATACAATGAACACTAGGACTGTATTATAAGACTCTAATTGAATTTTTTAGCTTAACAGTTTAAGACATTGAAGCCATAAGGGGCTAAATGACTTGCACAGAGTTATATAAGTTGTAAGTTGAAAATAAATTTATGAGAGTAAAGTTTGGTGATAAACTCAACTGATCTGAAATCTGCATGCCAGTAACATTTAAATATAAGGCTAAGTAGATTAGTTTTTTAGACATATCAATAACTCCCCGGGGGGGGGGGTACCATCATATGACAATCTAACATACAAGACAATCTTATTATGTTTTTTGAAAGAAAATTTCAAAATAGAGGGTAGTCATATTATCATAAATGCAGTCTCTTAATATAATAAAATTAACTCATTTCACAGTCAGATGATAATTTTAATATATTTGATATTTCCTATTCTTGATATTACGTCTTCTTTGCTGTTGTTGCTGTTGCTGTTGTTGTTGTTCAGTTGCTTTAATTGTGTCCAATTCTTTAGTACATCGTTTAGGGTTTTCATGGCAAAGGTATTAGAATGGTTTGCCATGTCCTTAATTTTCCTTTATTCCTTGCTCATTTTACAAATAAGGAGCTAAAGCAAACAGAATTAAGTAACTTGCCCAACATCATATAGCAAGTAACTCTCTTAGGCCAGTTTTAAATTCAAGAAAATGAGTCTTCTTGACTCCAGTTCTGGTACTTTTTCCACTGGGCTTCCTGACTTTGTACATTTATACAAACTCTTCATTGTGTCTGGAATGCCTTTCCTTATTTGATTCTCAAAATTCTTATGCATCTTTGATGCTAAATTACAGGTACTACCTTCTCCATGAGTTCATCTCTGGTCTTGGCAGTTTTCAGTGTTCTTTGCTTCCTTAAATTAGATCTTATTTGTCCATCTGTATAAGTAAAACATCAGCCTTTTAAGTGCAGGAACTTTTTTCCCCTTTTGTATCCTCAAAACTGAGCATAGTATCTTGTACATAGTGGGTACTGAAGAGCATTGAATTGAAGTAGTAATGCAGTGACCTGTGTTTATACACACACACACACACACACACACACACACACACACACACACACACTCAAATGTATGTGTGTATGTATACATACACACATACATATATATGTGTGTATGCATGTATATATGTGTGTATGTATACACGTGTATGTGTGTATGTGAATATATATGTGTGTATATATATGTATGTGTGTGTGCATGTGTGTGTGCGCATGTTTGTGTGTGTGTGTGTGTGTGGTGCTTGCCATTACAGAATAACAATAACAAACATGTATAAATCCCTTTAAGTTTTTCAAAATAAAGTACATATGCTATTATATTCAAAAACAGTGCTTGCAATTCCTAAGTCTTTGATTTGTTCATATATTTCCGAGTGGAGTTTGCTCTTGATCAGTTTCGCTAAAGAATGGGAATTCTATAAGATGGGTGATATTAATTAAACTCATGTATTTTGATCAACTTAGAATTGTAAACAAAATAATATATTAAATACTCTTTATACAAAAATAATCATAGGAAAAAGAAAGCAATTTGAAGATAACTTTAATGAAAAGAGACCCAAGAAGATGGAAATAGACTGCTGCAGGGATTATAATTGTATAATATAAGATAAAATAGCCTGAGGTGGAGGTCAGAGTGAATGGCACTTTATTAAAGGGTCCATGATATCTGCTAATGAAGTAGACTTCAGATCTTCCTCACGATCTGAAATTCCCCCTACTTCCAGGGCTTTATATTTTCAAATTTATTTTTAGTTTTCAAAATTCATTTCCAAAAGATTTTGAGTTATAATTTTCCCTGTCTTTCCTCTACCCCTCACCCCAAGATAGAGAGACTACTGAATACCCCTGCCTCCAATTTTCTCTCTCTTACCACCCCCCAAACCTCTTGTAATGGCAAGCAAAGAAGTAGTTAACACCTTGTTCCAGCTATTTAATTATTTAACACCTTGTTTCTGTACAAGTTTCTTTTAAGGCTTGCCCTTGATTATATTAAGTCTTTGAACTTGTGTTACCCTGTTGCTGATGTAGCAGGATGGGGAGGAATAAGGTGGAGCTTAATGACTATATATATAAGGGAAAGCCCAGGCTGAGAGAGAAAACTGAGAGGAAGCATTGTTGTGGTGCTCGTATTTTGTCTATCTGTTTTGATATTACTTTGTCAGATTTATCTGCTGAAAGAGGATGTTGCTGTTCTTATGGAAGCCCTGGGACTTTACTGCTGGTTCAGAAGCCCTGAAAGAGGATTTTCTTGTTGTCTGTTTACAGAACTACTTGAGGTGGGTTTTATTGATGTTTTCAGAGTTCCTGGGACATACTGATGATTTGTGTGGAGTTCTCAGACCTTGTTGTTGGGTTTGTATTGATTTCACAGGCAGAAAGTGAATTGATAATGGTGTCAGCAAAGTGCATGAATGTTATTGTGGCTTTGTTAAGCTTTGTGTTCCCAGGAACAGAAACTGTGAGGGACTTGAGGTGGACTGGACACTGTGAACTTCAATATGGAACAGGAAATGGACAAGGAACTGGACAACGTATTGGGAGCTGCCTGCCTTTGAACCCAGGTGACAGTTGGGTGGATTCAGATAGGAGCTGGATCCATGAAAGAGGAACCATGGAAACTGAGAGCCAGACAAGTCAAGATGAAAAGACCTTTCCTTGTGTATTTAATGAAAACTGAGAAAATCATGGTTTACTGTGACCTAGGGATGGGAAGACTTTGTACTCTGTATACTGTACTCTTCATTATGATTAAATTAAGGATCATTTGAAGCTAATCTCCAATTAAGTAGAAAGAAGACTTTTTGATTGAGAGATTAAGACAAACTGAATTAGGGATGGAGAACTCTGACCTTTGTATTTAGTGTCCATTAAAGAGGTTAGCCTCCTTAATGATGATTGAGTTAAGTTCTTACTGAATTATATTTTGCTTGAAACTATTTGACCATTTTGGTGAAAACTATGTGGCCATTTTAGTGATTAGTTGATATAACATAAAATTGTGAATACTGTCCTTTGATTTCTGTCAAAGTTTTGCTCTAATTTACTGCTGAATAAATTGAGTTCACTACACGATGTAATCAGAACCTTGAAACTGTTCACATCCAGAGTCCTCTGGAAAGCTGCTTGTGATTGGCTTTACATCCCTCTAACTTTCTAGTAGGGCAAAATATATTTCTATACCACAAGGCCTGTATATCTTATTTCCCAGTTGCATGTAGAAAACATTTTTAACATTTGTTTTTAAAATTTTGATTTCCATATTCTTTCCCATCTTTCCTCCTCACCCACCTCCACTGGGAAGATAAGCAATTCAATATAGGTTCTACATGTGTAGTTATGCAAAATTTTTCCATAGTAGTTATACTGAGAAAGACTGCTTTCCCTCCATTCTATCCTGCCCCCCAAACGTATTCTATTTCTACTTTGACCCTGTCTTTTTTTTTTCACGCTCTGTACTTTTTTTTTTTTTTTTTTTTTTTTTGGTGTTTTTGGAGGGCAATTGGGATTAAGTAACTTGCCCAAGGTTACCCGGCTAGGTTTTGGTTTTTTGTTTTTTTGTTTTTTTTTATTTCTGTGTGCATTAAGTGTCTGAGGCCAGATCCAAACTCACGTCCTTCTGACTCCAGGGCTGACGCTCTACTCACTACACCATCTAGCCGGCCCCAACCCTGTCCCTTTTAAAAACTATGTGCTTCTAACTACATCTCCCCCAATCTGTTCTCCTTTCTATCACCCCCTTTTATCCCCTTCCCCCCTACTTTGCTGTAGGGTAACATGCACAGATGAGCATATGTTAAGCCAATATTAAGCCAAATTCAATGAGATTATGGTTGAAACCTTCAGTTTCACTTTCCTGTCCTTCCCCTCCATTGTAACAGTTTTCTCTTGCCTATTTTATATGAGATAATTTGCCCTAATCTATCATTCATTTTTTCCATCTCTCATTATGTTTCTCTCTCACCTCTTAATTTTATTTTTGGACATTATCTCTTCCTATTCAACTGACCCTGTGCTCTCTGACTAGGTATACATGTACTCACATATATACACTCACATACATATTTATACAAAACACCCTCCTATATACATATATGTATGTACACATACATGTATATATTCATACACACATGAATGTATTCATACATGCATGCATATATCCACACACAGCATAAATACACACATGCACACATACATACATAGATACATGCATGCATATTCCCTTTAACTACCCTCATACTGAAAAAAATCTCATGAGTTAAAATTATAGTTTTTCCATGTAGGAATATAAATAGTTCAAATTTAATAAGTTCCTTATGATGTCCATTTCCTGTTTACCTTCTTATGCTTCTCTTGCTTCTTGTATTTGAAAGTCAAATTTTCTTTTCAGTTCTGGTTTTTTCATCAAGAATACTTGCAAGTCCTTTATATCATTGAATGACCACATTTTCCCATGAAGCATTTTGCTGGGAAGGTGATTCTTGGTTTTAATCCTAGCTCCTTTAACCTCCAGAATATCATGTTCCAAGCCCTTTGATCCCTTAAGGTAGAAGCAGATAGATCTTGTGTTATCCTGACTGTTTCCACAATACTTAAATTATTTCTTCTTGAACAGCTTATAATATTTTCTCATTTACTTGGGAACTCTGGAATTTGGCTACAATATTCCAAGGAATTTTCTTTTTGGGATTTTTTCAAGAGACTATCAGTGAATTCTTCCAATTTCTATTTTGCCCTCTGGTTCTAGAATATCAGGAAAATTTTGCTTGATAATTAGAAGGGTGATTTCGAGACTCTTTTTTGATAATGGCTTTCAGGTAGTCCAGTAAGTTAAAAATTCTCTCTCCTGGAACTATTTTCCAGGTCAGTGTTTTTTCAAATGAGATATTACTCATTGCCCTCTATTTATTTTCATTTGTTTGGATCTGTTTTATAGTGTCTTGATCCCTTATAAAGTCATTAGTTTTCATTCGCTACAATCTGATTTGGAAGAAATTATTCCCTTCAGTGAGTTTTTGAAATTCATTTTCCTTCTGGGCAATTTGGCTTTCTAAGGCATTCTTCCCCTCACTGGCTTTTTTGAATTCTTTTGCGATTTGAGTTAGTCTATTTTAAGGTGTTATTTTCATCTATATTTTAGGTCTACTATAGCAGGCTGTTGTCTAGTTTTTCATGATTTTCTTGCATCATTCTCTTTTCTCTTTCTTATTTTTCCTCCATTTCTCTTGCTTGATTTTCAAAATAATTCTTTAGCTCCTCCATGGTGTGCAATCATATCATATTTCCTTTGGAAGCTTTTGATGCAGAAGTTTTGAGTTTTCTTTTTTTGAGTTTTCTCCTTCTGGTTCCATGTTTTGATCTTTTATTTTACAAAAAAAAAAAAAAAGGATTCTAATGTCTAAGTATACTTCATCTACTTATCCATTTTACCAGCCAATTACTTGACATTTGAGCTCTTTGCCACAGCATAACTCGGCTTCCAGAGTGGAGTAAGCTGTGTCCCAAATTGCTGGTGTTTTTCCAGTTGCCAGAACTATGAGAAAGGCACATCCTCTACAGCCACCACAAGATCTGGAACAACACTCACAGAGGATCTCTGCCCAAGACTGTGACCAAAATCCAAGCTGGTCATAGCAAGGGTGTTTACCCTCTGAATAGTTGCTTGGTCCCCCTACAATTTGCAAGCCAAATATCCAGAGGCAGCCACAAGGTAGCAGCTGCAGCCACTGAACCACTGCCACCTCTCACCCTGGGGGCAAAAGCCAGACCATGCTCTTCAGCCATCTAGTTCTAACAGAGGTCCCTATTGAACATTTGCTTTCTCATTTTTTCATTTATGGGTTGGGAAATCTGGAAAGTGCTGCAGATGCTGGTGATACACTCTCCTAATGTGTGCTTCAATTATACCTTGTGTTGGGGCTGCCCTGGGTCTTGGCTCATGTGGCTCATGTGGGATTGTGCTTGGCTTCCATTCTGGTTGTAGTAGACCCTTCCTGTCTGCCTTCCAGGCTTCCTTCAGTGGAATATTTGTTTATCTCTGTTACTTTTTGGGTTTTCTAACTGTAAAATTTGTTTAGAGACATATTTTACAGGTATTGGAGGTGGGTGAAGAGGGAAGTCAGACAAGTTTGTGTTTTTAGTGCAAAATATTGGTTCCACCCTGACTTTATTTTTTTTCATAAGAATTTGTATTAGATTTGGTATAAAAATTTTATTGTGTCCTATAGATAGTGGAAAGGTAAGGGGGGGTTGAAAAGGAGGAGACTAAAGGGGGGATTAGAGGTGAGGGAAATAGTAGTAAAGGGAGAGGGTAAGATAAGAAGGGGGGTCACCGGGTGGGAACACTGAGGGAGGAAGCGGTCAAAAGGGAAAACTTCAAGGAGGGGAAGGGAGAAGGAAGAAACAAAAGCACAAACAAGGGAGGGAATAGGATGGAGGGGAAGAGACAGATAGTCATCATTACTGTGAATGTGAATGGAATGAACTCTCCCATAAAATAGAGGTGGAAAGCAGAATGGATTAAAAACCATAATCCTACAATATGCTGTCTACAAGAAACACATTAGAAATAAAGGGATACCCACAGGGTAAAGGCAAAAGGTTGGAGTAGAATTTATTATGCCTCAGCGGAAAAAAAAAAAGCAGGGGCAGCAATACTTATCTCAGATAAAGCAAATGCAGAAATAGATCTAATTAAAAGAGATGAGGAAGGAAACTCTATCCTACTAAAAGGCACCATCGAAAATGAAGCAATATCACTACTTAATATATATGCACTTAATATAACACATGCACCAAGTGGTATAGCATCCAAATTCCTAGAGGAGAAGTTAAAGGAATTAGAGGAAGAATTAGATAGCAAAACTATACTAGTAGGGTTCCTTAATCTCCCCCTTTCTGAACTTGTTCAATCTAACCTCAAAATAAACAAGAAAGCAGTTAAGGAGGTGAATAGAATCTTAGAGGAACCAGATATGATGGATCTCTGGAGAAAACTGAATAGTTGCCTAGATTAACTGAAGAGGAAGTGAATTACCCAAATAACCCCATCTCAGAAAAAGAAATCAAACAAGCCATCAATGAACTCCATAGGAAAAAATCTCCAGGGCCAGATTGATTTACTAGTGAATTCTATCAAACATTTAAAGAACAACTGATTCCAGTACTCTAAAAATTATTTGGGAAAATTAGTGAAGAAGGAGTCCTACCAAATTCTTTCCATGACACAGATATAGTAATAATTCTTAAATCAGGGAGGGATAAAACAGAGAAAGAAAATTATACACCAATTTACCTCATGAATTTAGATGCAAAAGCTTTAAATAAAATAGTTGCCAAAAGACTCCAACAACTTATCACAAAAATAATACACTTTGATCAGGTAGGATTTATTCCAGGAATGAAAGGATAGTTTAATATTAGGTAAACCATCCGTATAATTGGGAATATCAACAATAAAACTAGCAGAAACCACATGATTATCTCAATAGATGCAGAAAAGTCTTTTGACAAAGTACAACATCCATTCCTATTAAAAACACTAGGAAGTATAAGAATAAATGGAGCCTTCCTTAAAATAGTTAATGGCATCTATTTAAAACCATCAGCAAGTATTATATGCAATGGGGATAAACTAGAAGCATTTCCAAAGAGATCAAGAGTGAAAAAAGGGTGTCCACTATCACCCCTATTATTCAATCTGATACTAGAAACGTTAGCAGTAGCAAACAGAGAAGAAAAAGAAATAAAATGAATCAAATTAGGCAAAGAAGAGACAAAGCTATCACTCTTTGCAGATGATATGATGATATACTTAGTGAATCCCAGAGAGCCAAGTAAAAAACTACTTGAGACGATAAATAAATTTGGCAAAGTTGCAGGATATAAAATAAACCCACATAAATCCTCGGGATTCCTGTATATCTCTAATGAAACTCAACAGAAAGAGATAGAACGAGGAACCCCATTTAAACTCACTGTAGACATTATAAAATATTTTGGAATCTACCTGCCAAAATAAACTCGAAATCTACATGATCACAACTACAAAACACTTCTCACACAAATAAAATCAGATCTAAAGGGAAAATATCAATTGCTTGTGGGTGGTCGAGCTAATATAATAAAAATGACAATTTTACCCAGACTAAACTATATATTTAGTGCTATACCAATCAATTTACCAAAAAACTATGTTTTAGACTTCGACAAAATAATAACAAAATTTATTTGGAAAAACAAAAGTCTAGAATATCAAGGGAATAAAGGAAAAGAATTGCAAGGGAAGGTGGACTAGCTATGCCAGATTTTAATCTTTATTACACAGCAGCAATCATCAAAACTGCTTGGTGCTGGCAGAGGCATAGAGTAGTCGATCAATGGAATAGATTGGGCACAGGAGATCCAGCAGTTAATGAATATAGTAATCGATAGTTCAATAAACCCAAAGACACCAATTTTGGCATAAGAATGCATTATTTGACAAAAACTGCTGGGAAAACTGGAATACAGTATGGCAGAAGGTGGGCATAGATCATTACCTAATGCCATATACCAAAATCAAGTCTAAATGGGTGCATGATCTAGGTAAAAAGGATGATACTGTAAGCAATCTGGGAAAGCAAGGAATAGTTTACCTGACAGATTTTTGGAGAGGGGAAGACTTTAGGAGCAACCAAGAATTAGAGAGCATTATAAAATGCAAAATGGATAATTTTGATTACATTAATTTGAAAAGCTTCTGTACAAACAATGCCAATGTAACCAAGATCAAGAGGGAGGTGGGAAATTGGGAAAAAAAATTTACAACCTATGTCTCTGAAAAAGGACTCATTTCTTTTTTTTCCTTTTCTTTTAAACAAATGCTTTATTAACTTCTGTTTTACATCATTCATTTCTGTCAGATTTTGAGTTACAATCATCCCCCCCCCCGTTATTCCCCTACACACCCTCCTAGAATAGCAGTCCCACAAGATATCGCTTCCTCCAATCTGCTCTATCCCATACCTTCCCCCATACCCCCTTCGACTTTTCCATTGGAGGAAGATGAATCTTTGTGTCCCAAAGCCTGCACATCTTATCTCCCTATTACAAGCAAAAGAGTATTAATAATATATTTATATATACTTGAAACATTTAATGTTAAGACCTCGAATTTCAGATCCATTTTCTTCCTCCCTTGTCACCCATTCCCTCTTGGGAGATAAGTAAGTCAGTATATGTTGTACATGTCAAGCTATGCAAAACATTATCATAGTAGATACATTGTACAAGGCTGCTTATAATTCCCTCCCACTCATCCCACCCCCACCTGGTTCATTCCCTACATGATCCTGTCCCTCTTCTATAGTGGGTACTTCCAACCTCCCCTCACCCCAAGGATGCCCTCCCATCCATCATCCCTCCTCTCGTCCCCCTTCCCCCTATCCTGCTGCAGGTTGAGATATCCCATTTAGTATGTATGTCATTCTCTCCATGGACCAAATTCAATGTGAATGTGGTTTTGCCTTTTTAGCCTTCCTATTCTCCCCCTCCCTTGCAAACACTTCCCCTTGTTTCTTTTACATGGGATAGTTTACCCTACCCTGTCTCTCCCCATCTCCTCTTACCACTTTCCTCTCTCACCTCATAATTTCATCCCTTGAGTATCTTCCCTTCTCAACAAATTCAACCTATGCCCTTTATCCATATATAACTGTAACCATATACACACACATTCACATATGTATTAATATGACCACACAAACACTTCTTCCATTATTTTCATAGTAAGAAAGATATCATCAGTCACACTTATTGCTTTTCCATATAGGAATGTAAATAGTTCAACTTTGATAAGTTCCTTTTGATTTCTTTTCCCTGATTACCTTCTCAGGCATCTCTTCCTTCTTGTGTCTGGATGTCAAATTTTCTATTCAATTCTGGTTTTTTCCTCAAGAATGCTTGAAAGTCCTCTATTCCACTGAATGACCATATTTTCCCCTGAAACAAAATACTCAGTTTTGCTGGGTAGGTGACCCTTGGGTTCATTCCCAGTTCTTTTGCCCTCTGGAATATCATATTCCATGGCCTTTGATCCCTCAGTGTAGAAGCCACCAGGTCCTGGGCTATTCTGATTGTGTTTCCACAAAATTGAAATTGTTTCTTCCTGGCTGCTTGTAGTATTTTCTCCTTGATCTGGGGATTCTGGAACCTGGCTGTAATATTCCTGGGGGTTTTCTGTTTGGGATCTTTTTCAGGAGGTGATTGGTGGATTCTTTCAACCTCTATTTTGCCCTCTGGATCTAAAACATCAGGGCAGTTTTCCTTGAGAATTTCTTGAAGGGTGATTTCTAGGTTCTTTCTTTGATCATGGCTTTCAGGTAGTCCAATAATTTTTTAAATTGTCTCTCCTGGATGATTTTCCAAGTCAGTGGTTTTTCCCATGTGATATTTCACATTGCCTTCTAATCTTTCATTTCTTTGGATCTGCTTAACAGCATCTTGATTTCTCATAAAGTCACTAGATTCCATTTGCTCCCGTCCAACTCTGAAGGAATGGATCTCCTCAGTGAGCTTTTGATATTCTTTTTCCATCTGACAGATTCGACTTTTTAAGGCATTCTTCTCCTCATGGCCCTTTTGGGCCTCCTTTGCCATTTGAGTTAGTCTATTTTTTAAGGTGTTGTTTTCCTCAGTCATGCTGTTGACCCTCATTTTATACTTTTCCTGCCTCCTCATTTCTCTTTCCAATTGTTCCTCCACTTCTCTTATTTGATTTTTAAAGTCCTTCTTAAGATCCTCTATGGCCTGCAACCCACTCATGTTTTCCCCAGGTGCTTTTGGATCAGGACTTCTGACCTCACAGTCCTTTTCCCACTCTATGCCCCCCAAATAGAGTCTAGGGTTGCATTTTTCTGTTTCCTTTGCCTTGGCATGTTGGCACTTAATTGCTTGACTTTTGGGCTTGTTGCCACACTATGGCTTTAAGGCCAGATAGAGGAATTTTCTTCCTGAACGTGTGGGGGGTAACTTCTGTTTCTGGCAAGCTGTAAACCCACCCATGACTTCCACCCTAGATCATAATCCAGATCCAGGGAGGTTAAAGCAAGAGTGATTACCCCCCAAGACTGATCGCTGGATCTCCCTACAATTCACAGGCCAGGAGTTGGAGCTCCCTCTGAAAACTACAAAATGGCATGTCTCCTCAGTGGCTTCTAGCCCCCAGGGGAGGGAGCCGACACATTCCCTAAATACTGGTCCCAAAGTCCATAGGACACTAACATCTTACTTTGTCCTATGCGTGTCTATGTTGATAATTCTGGAGTTGCCACAGCTGCTGGTGTTCTGTGGTTCCTCCAGCTAGCTGCTGGCTCTGCCACCCTGGGGCTAAAACCTCAGCTCACGCGGACCTGGGCTTGGCTTGGCTCCCCGCGCTCTGTGCGCTGTCGGCTCCCAGAGAACTGTGCTGGTCCTTCCTGCAGGGCTGCTAGGCTGTCCTCAGTGGGACGTTAGCTTCTCTGTGTCGTTCTGTGGGTGCTGGGCTCCAGAAGTTGTTCAGAGTCCCCTTATACATAGTTTGGGGGGAGTCTGGAGGCAGAGTGGCTTGGACGAGCTGTTTCTACTCCGCCATCTTGGCTCTGCCTCCTAAAGGACTCATTTCTAAAATTTACAGTGAATTGGGTCAAATGTATAACAATACAATCATGCCCCAATTGATAAATTGTCAAAGAATATGATAAGAAATTAAAGATTTTTATAAGCATATGAAGAAATGCTATAAATCACTATTGATTAGAGAATTGCAAATCAAAACAATTCTGAGGTAACTCATCTCTCCAGTCAGATTGGCTAAGATGACAAAACAAGAACATGACAAATGCTGGAGAGGATGCGGCCAAATTAGAACACTAATGCATTGCTGCTGGAGTTGTGAATATATCCATCCATTCGGCAGAGAAATCTGGAATTATGCCCAAAGGGTTATAAATAATTTCATACCCTTCGACCCAGCAATACCACTTCTAGGGTTATATCCCAAAGAGATAATAGAAGAGGGAGGTAGACCCATATGTACAAAATATTTAAAGCAGCTCTTTTCATGGTTGCAAAGAATTGGAAATTAAAGGTGTGCCCATCAATTGGGGAATGGCTAAACAAGTTGTGGTATATGAATGTAATGGAGTATTATTGTGCTATAAGAAAAGAGGAGGTGACGGATTTCATATTTACCTGGAGAGGTTTATACAAACCTATGCTGCGTCAGAAGAGTAGAATCAGAAGAAATTTGTATACAATCACAGCCACATCATATGTGTCATGACCAACTATGACAGATTGGACACTTTTCAGCAATGCAGTGATATAAGTCAATCCCAGAAAACTCAAGAAAGAGAGAAATGCCACATCCAGAGATATAACTAGAAAGATCTGAGCCTGAATCCTGATGTAAGCAAACTAATTGATCTTTTTCTTTTCATTGTTTGGTCTTATTTCTTCTTTATCATTTTCCATCCCGCCTTTGTAATTGAACTAATGTCTAATGTGAAAGTATTTACATATTCTATACTGGACTATATGCTGTTGTGGGGGCTAGGGGGAGGGAAGTAAAGGAAATTTGAAAATCAAAGAGCTAGAAAGAGAAATGAGAAGGATGCAGGAAAAGTATGAAATGAGGGTCAACAGCCTGACTGAAGAAAATAACACCTTAAAAAATAGACTAACTCAAATGGCTAAGGAGGCCCAAAAGGGCAACGAGGAGAAGAATGCCTTAAAAAGTCGAATTTGCCAGATGGAAAAAGAATCTCAAAAGTTCACTGAGGAGATTCATTCCTTCAGAGTTAGACTGGAGCAAATGGAAGCTAGTGACTTTATGAGAAATCAAGATGCTGTTAAGCAGATCCAAACAAATGAAAGATTAGAAGGCAATGTGAAATATCTCATGGGAAAAACCACTGACCTGGAGAATAGATCCAGGAGAGACAATTTAAAAATTATTGGACTACCTGAAAGCCATGATCAAGGAAAGAACCTAGAAATCACCCTTCAAGAAATTCTCAAGGAAAACTGCCCTGATGTTTTAGATCCAGAGGGCAAAATAGAGGTTGAAAGAATCCACCGATCACCTCCTGAAAAAGATCCCAAAAAGAAAACTCCCAGGAATATTATAGCCAGGTTCCAGAATCCCCATATCAAGGAGAAAATACTACAAGCAGCCAGGAAGAAACAATTTCAATATTGTGGAAACACAATCAGAATAGCCCAGGACCTGGCAGCTTCTACACTGAGGGATCGAAGGGCATGGAATATGATATTCCAGAGGGCAAAAGACCTGGGAATGAACCCAAGGGTTACCTACCCAGCAAAACTGAGTATTTTGTTTCAGGGGAAAATATGGTCATTCAGTGGAATAGAGGACTTTCAAGCATTCTTGAGGAAAAAACCAGAGTTGAATAGAAAATTTGACATCCAGACACAAGAAGGAAGAGATGCCTGAGAAGGTAATCAGGGAAAAGAAATCAAAAGGAACTTATCAAAGTTGAACTATTTACATTCCTATATGGAAAAGCAATAACTGTGACTGATGATATCTTTCTCACTATGAAAATAATGGAAGAAGGGGGTGTGGTCATATGAATACATATGTGAATGTGTGTGTATATGGTTACAGTTATATATGGATAGAGGGTATAGGTTGATTTTGTTGGGAAGGGAGAGTACTCAAGGGATGAAATTATGAGGTGAGAGAGGAAAGTGGCAAGAGGAGATGGGGAGAGACATGGTAGGGTAAACTATCTCATGTAGGGGAAGTGGTTGCAAAGGAGGGGAGAATAAGGAAGGCTAAAAAGGCAAAACCACATTCACATTGAATTTGGTTCAGGGAGAAAATGACATACATACTAAATGGGATATCTCAACCTGCAGCAGGATAGGGGGAAGGGGGATGAGAGGAGGGATGATGGATGGGAGGGCATCCTTGGGGTGAGGGGAGGTTGGAAGTACCCACTATAAAAGAGGGACAGGATCATGTAGGGAATGGACCAGGTGGGGGTGGGATGAGTGGGAGGGAATTATAAGCAGCCTTGTACAATATATCTACTATGATAATGTTTTGCATAGCTAGACATGTACAACATATACTGAATTACTTATCTCCCAAGAGGGAATGGGTGACAAGGGAGGAAGGAAATGGATCTGAAATTTGAGGTCTTAACATTAAATGTTTCAAATATATATAAATACTATTATTAATACTCTTTTGCTTATAATTGGGAGATAAGATGTGCAGGCATTGGGACACAAAGATTCACCTTCCTCTAATGGAAAAGTCGATGGGGGTATGGGAGAAGGTATGGGAGAGAGCAGATTGGAGGAAGCGATATCTTGTGGGACT
>WOXC01002254.1:0-51614 GCA_011680675.1 Gymnobelideus leadbeateri
AACACTAGCTTGAACAAATGCTTAGCATGTTTTTGGGATATACTTACAATTCAGTACGTATTGCTCAGAGAATCACCATCCATTACATTTTTCTTCAAGACTTAACATGTCACAATATATCATGTAAATCATCTTAAAAGGGCATGTATATTGTATAACTTTAAAATCAAACCGTCACAATTTAAGGACAAAGGCATATGTGTATGCTCATAAATTCGTATACAAATATATATGAGATATGTGTGTACATATGTGTGAGTGTATGTATACAAAATACATATATACACGTGTGTAACATGTACATGTTTGTTTACACACATATGCCTAATATGTTACAGATACCATGATTCATGGGGGAAAAGCAAAACTTTACCTAACCACAAGGACTTTACTTTCTGCTGCAGGGGAGGGGGGAAAGTATGGATATATGTAAATATACAGTATATACAAAGTACACACAATATTATTTTAGAATGAAAGACAGAATTAGGAACTAGGGGAATGAAGATAATTATTGATGGTGGTTTATGCTTGAACTGAGCTTTAAAAGAAGCTAGTCTTTCCTCAAGGCTGGGATATAAAGGATATACATTCCAAGGATGGAGGATAGCCTGTACAAAGGCACATGAGATGGCATATTGAGTAGAGAAAACAATAAGTAAATTTAATTATCTGGCACTTATATTCACAAAAGATAATAATGTTTACTAAGCCTGGGTAAATAGGATGGAACCAAATTATTAAAGACTTTAAATGCTAAACAAATGAATTTGCACTTTATTCTACAGGCAAGAGGGAGCCACTGGGGGTTCTTGAGCAGAGAAGTACCATACTCATACCTGTGTTTTCAGAATATTAGTTTGGCCACTATATGAAGGATGGATTGTAAAGGAGAGGACCAGAATCAAGGGGACCAACTAAGAGTTGTGAAGGCAAGAGGTAATGAGTGCTTGAACTAGGGTGGTAGCCCTGTGACTGGGAAGAAGTGGACAGATGAAAGAGATAAAATAGGTAGAATATAAAAGTCTTAGTAACTGTAGTTGACGAGTGAGAGGGCAAGTCAAGAGTGACTTCTGATTATTGTGGAAATAGGTGATTAGGGGGATGGTGGTGCCATCTACAGAGGAAAGAGAAATTTTATTCGTTCAATCAATAGACATTTATTAAATACCTACTATGAAAGCTTCTTGAAAAAAATTAATTGGCATCTATTTCAGAAGAGAAAAGTCTACTTGAAGAACTATTACTGTGAATTTCCCTGAATGTTTGTATATGTATTTTTTTCAATAATATCTTAACCAGTGGCATGCATTGGTGTACACTGATGTTCAGTGTACAATAATATACAGAATAATACATTCAAAACTGGAAGAGACCCTCAGAAGTCATCTGGCCCAACCTCTTGATTTTACAGATGAGGAAACCAAGACCAAAAGAGGTAAAACAATTTACCCAATATCCCATGGGTAGTGTCAGAAATGGGAATTAAACCCACTTTCTGTGATTCTAGAGTCAGTGTTCTTTCTACTATGCCAGATGTTTTCACATAGTTCTCAAATAAAAGTATAAGAATTTTCTTATTTAAGAAAAAATATTGTTATCACATGTTTAGGATTATGACCATGCTTAATGAAGAATATCTCTAGTTCTGTTGATAAAATTATACAGCATCTATACCTCTAAAACATTTTATTCACATATTTAAAAAATCATTTTGAAAGAGGTACAGTCATCTTCAGGGATATGTTACTATTGTCTTAGTAGAAAGGGGGTTATTTAGAGTGGTTATTTAGAATTTTTCTGAATGCTTCAGTTTCATTTGATGGCTTATTAATGAGTGAAAACTGCCTATCATGTCCTTTATAGCTCTACCTGTTCTTCCTCTCTCTTTCATTCTGCACTCCTTCCCTTCTCTCTGTATTCTCTTTCTAGAGCCAACAAGCTGGGGTGGGAAAAATAATAGGAAGAAATAGAAAGGGTGGCGAGAGAGGAAGAAATCCCATTTCCTTTACCCTCTTCAAACTCCCTCCCAATTTCCAGCATGCTACACAATTGGCATTTGTAGCTCTAGTATTTATCAGGGTCATTTTCTTCTTCATTGCTGCCCATAATATATATGAAAAATGCAAGTATTTGCCTAGAGCTGTGCTCTCAGGTGTCCCCATTAATACTTAGACTCTTAAAAAGCCTTATAAAGTCATATAAAGAATGGGCAGAGTTTATTAAGTTTATTTTTAGCTCCATTGTTTAATTCCCTTTGGGCCCTGTCTGATTCACTCAGGTCCTGGCATGTAGGCAGATGACAATTTGCATAGCTGATTGAATTCATCTCAGTATGTTATTATAAAACTAATCCAATGTGGTCTTTCCTCATCCCCTATGCCTTTTTACCTCCTGCGCATTTGACACACTGAACACTTCATTGTTCTCAGCTCACTTATCTTCTGTGATGCTAAATATTGTTCCTTCTTCTCCTACCTGTTTGACTGATCTTGTTAAGATTGGTGGCTTCTCTTTCTTTGTCCATTAAGTGCAGATTCTTCTGCTCTTCCTTTCAAGATTCTGTCCTGTCTCTCTCCTCTCTATATACTTTCACATTTGACAGATTGACTTCACCTTTAACTATTTCCTCTACGGATAGTATCCACAAATCCTTATCTATACCCCATCCCACATGAGCTTCAGCTTAAAATATACATCTGATATACTTCTATATACCTATCTGTATCACCAACAAACATTGCACAGTCAATATGATGCTTAAAATATCACCTTTCCCCACAAACCTGCTGCACTGCTTGCCATTTTTATTTTTGTTGGCCATAACACTAATATTATTCTCTTCACTTATCCTCAAAATCTCAAAATCATATTTACTTTATCCCTCTCCTTTGCCTACTATATCTATTTATTTAGCAAGTCCTGCCATGCTACCATCAAAGTGAATCATGTAATCACACTTGGGTTTCTTTACTGCTTGCCTACAGCAATCTCACCCGACCTGTTACAGTAATCTCCTAATTCCCTACCTTTGTCTTTTCCCCCTTCCAATTCATTTTATACCAGATTAATTCTACTAATATACAGGTCTGATCAAGTAATTTCCCTGGTCAAAAATTTCCAATGATTTTTCCATTTCCCATTTAAAAAAAATAGCGGAAGATCTCTTATGGGATTTTAAATCCATAATCCTTAAATTAATTAATGTATGTCTCAGAAACACTCCAATCTGGTAGTTCATTCCAACTCTGGAATTCACACAGTGAAAGTGTCCTTCACCTTATGACCTCTCCATCATCCTCTGATTGATCAGAATCAGAACTGCTATTTTAAGAAGTAGGCCGAAATTCACTATGTTTCATTCCTCTCTAAGCTATACTCCTCACCCACCTAGACTTTCACTGCTAGGCCTCAGATAACTCTTCACCCTTGAAACTTTTTCTACTGTTGAATTTCACACACTGTAAGTAGCCTTGAAAATACTCCCTCTCATTGGCAGTTTCCTCAGGATAGTCATGATTTATGAATTTTTGTATCCCTTTCACTACTATACTATTTTGGATTAATAGATGCTCAGTATAGGATAAATGAATAAATGGCTATTACTTATGCAATAACTAAAAATCAATGAAGGCATCAATAAATTCAACTTAGAAATGATGGATATCATCAAGAAAAATAAACAGAAATCTTTATTCTTACTCAGGAACTTGGAAACTTTTATATGTCTCATATTCATTTCTGAATAGCAGCGAAATCTGCAAAAGAATCCTGGATCAGCAAAATATAAATTGAATATAGAGGGAAAGAATTTGTAAATGTTCTTAATATATAAAGGGCACAAATAGATTTGTTTTTAAAAATAAGCATATATGGTACTATTTTAGGACTTAAAAGAGAAGGAAATCTTAACTTATGTTCCTAATGTATATTTAACCATTGCACCTCTATTTTTGATTGAACATATGATTAAAGGAGAAGACTTAATCTCACATGTGGGTTTTCCAAAATTTATTTTATACATGGGGTGATAAAATATAAAGCTAGCTAACAATGAATTAATTAAAATTTAAACAGTTAGCCAATCTTTTTCTAATTATTTCTCTCTCCTGGTTTCTTTGTATTTTAATGTCAGCACTATTAATGCTGTGTGACATTTTTTAAAATCTTACTTTCAATTCCTTTCCTCTCACTTCCAATGTTCTATCTGTTACTGAATACTGTAGATTCTCTTCATTCAATGTTATTTGACTTTATTCCCAACTTTCTATTCATTCTGCTCCTACAATCCTGTTGGCCTTTATTACCACCTACATGATGACTGGTCTTCCAAGCCCTATATCCCACTGTCTCTAATTTCCATTTACTAAGCCATCCTTCAAACTATTTCCATATTGAACTTCTTTATATAAAAATCTAATGATGTCATTGAAGTATATGTCCATGGAAATTTTGAAGGTCACACAATATTTATAAAATTCATATATTTCTTACTGTTTTCACTTTCTCCATCCTGACTACATTTTATTGGCTCCTCTCTAGTATCTGTCTTTTTCTTTAGTTCCTTTAGAGAAGGCTTAGAATGAATATCATATTTTAGCTGCACCATTTCCACAGTATGATTGCCACATGGTAAATTGGCAAAAAGGTAAATATGGAAACAGAGTACAGTAAATAACAATCTGGCAAGTAAATAGCCAAAGGGAGAAATAAATAAGAAGCTAAAACTGAACTGTAGTGAAGACTTAAGTATATCAGACATTAAAAATTACAAGACACAAATGATTGTGCCTCATTTGTTTCTTGAATTAACTGGTAGATAAGAATTGAGGAATTGTATGGTGTTGAAAAGTTGCCATGGGACTAGAAATGGGCAAGTGTTTTCTAAATTTTCAAGACTGAGAGAAAGGTCAGTGCTCCAAATTACAGACCAGTTAGCTTAATGTCTAGCCCAGCAAAATTATAGAATGCTTTGGGAAGGAACAAATATCATTTTTGGTTAATTAAGAACCGATATGCTGGACTAATCAGATTTCTTTTTTTTAAATGGTTTTCTAATCTAACAGATTTGGGGAGTTGCAAAGATGTCTAGATGTGTCTATCTCTAGATATAAATGTGGCAGTTGATAAAAGCCCAGTTTCCCATGGATATGATAGTGAGATGTGGATTGTATAATAGTACCAATAAGGGGATTTTGACTTGTTTAAATGAATTGAGGCTAATATGAGAAAAGAAGATCTCCAATGGTATAAAACAGGATTCTGTTCACAGCCTGGTTCTACTCAGTGGTCTGATCAGAATGAAATGATCAGAATCTAATAGGGCTAACTAATAATATATTAGAGGACATAATCAAGATTCCATGGGAGCTTGTATGCTTGAAACAGTGGGCTTTAAGCTTAAAGATGAAATTTAATTAGAATAAATATGAAGCCCTATACTTTGGTCCAAAAAGTCAATTGCATAATTACAGTATGAGTAGAAAGCAATTAATGTGAAAAAAATGTAGATGTCTTAGTAAGTTGTAAATTAAATAAAATTTTATTTTATCTGTCATCAGTGTAAGAGGCAACATAGCATAGTGGATAGGAAATTGGCCTGAGGATCTGGAAGACCTTAATTCAAGGCTGTGTGATGTCAGGCAAGTCATTTAATGTCTCAGTGTCTCTGGTAGCATACTAAGAAGGAAAGATGGTAGAGTTTCCTCAGCAAGAATTGTTTCTGCCATTGAAATACAGTTCTGGATCATCTCAAGGTGGGGTGAGGAGAGAATCAAAAGTGTAATGTCATAGACAAAAGGGCTTATGAGGCCTTACCTCAAGACTTCAAAAGGTAAATTATTTCTTCAATATCGATATTCTTTTCACTTATGTAGATCATAACCCTTAGTATATAACTTGGTTGCATTGCTGTGACTATACACAGACATGCATGTATATGCATGCACACAGATATATGCATATATTCATACACATGTAAACACGTGTGTATTTGCATGTGTGTGCACACACAAATATGCATATACCTGACCTGATTTTTCTGGCAAAGAGCTCCTTCTTACTCCTTACTTAGCTAGGATGGTCTTTGGAAGACATTGCTAGACCTTTCTGTCTTGCTAAGATTGGCCAGAGCTTCTGTTCCACTGGCAGAGTCTTCAAAGCCCAGTTATTACCTTAATCAAGGAGGCATGGCAGTTGGTTTATGGAGCAGAAAGGCAACAGCTGTTGCTGGTAGCCCTAATGAGGGCAACAGATGCTTTCCTACTCTGGGACAACCTATAGGCAGCACATAAAAGAGAAGAAGCCTGAATTTTTTAGTTCCCTTATTTAACATAGAACATTTTACTATGTTTTGTGCTATGGGAAGAGAGCAAATATTTTTTAAAAGTTAGATGAAATTTCTTTATGACTGAGTCATTCCAGGGACCCTGTCTAGCTCTGTGGCTTTCCCTGTGTTCATACCAAGTGAATTTCTTGCACATTGGAATAAGGAATAATATATATTATGTCTTTAGAATAAAATATCCCAAAACATCAGCTGTATAGAGAAGGCTTTTTGTCACAAGGTAAAGTACCTTTTGAGCCCTCCCCTATTTTCTTAGGTATACTTGTGTCATGGAAACATGGCAATGAATGGTTATGGAACTCCCCCAAAACCAAGGCATAGCTCCACAATACAAAGAGGCATTGTAATAAGAGGAGGATTTCCCTGGAGGGGTGGGGTCTTAGGCTGCATTAAAACAATCATTTTCTAGAGCAAGATGTGATTTAGAACAAAATCTACCTATAAGAAGATGCTATCTTATTACTAATAAATAAATGCTTCTGTATATTTACTTTCAGAGATCTCATGGTCATGAAAGGTAGAATAATTATAATGGTAACTCATGAATACTGAAAGTAATTCCAAAACTTTATTGTTAAAGGACCTTAAGAATTCATGTTAAAGGTGCTTTCATTCAACGTTACTAAGAATCTGACTTTATTTCAAATAAGATTCTCTATTTCAGTTTTGATATTTCTTTAAAATATCATTGTTGCAATTCATAAAAAGAGTTATTAATGTTTACATATATGTATGTGTGTATATACCATACTATAATTATATTCTGATATTCTAATTATATAGTAAGAAAATACTTGTTTTTAACTTTGAGAACTGTAATGTAAGCAAGCCTCATTCATATCTGTCTACTGATAGAATGTTAATATTTTTTAAAGTTTTTTTTCTACAATCAGTCCAGGCAATCAGAAATATTTATTAAGCCTCCCATATGTGCCCGGCACTATGCTAACTGCTGAGGATATAAAAAGAGGCAAAACACAGTCCTTGCCTTCAAGGCACTTACAATCTAATGCGGGGGGGGACAACATGCAAACAAATATGTACAAAGCAAACTATGTACAGAATAGGAAATAATTAAAAGGGGGAAACAGAACTGAGAGATGGAGTATCTTGCTTATAGAACAGCCAGGAGACCAATGTTACTGTATTGATAAGTACGTGCTAACGAATAGGGTATAAGAAAACTGGAAAAGTAGGAGGGGGCTAAGTAAGATGATCAGATCTGCATTTTAGCAAAATTGCTTTAGTGACTGAGTGGATGGTAGACTGTAGTGGGGAGAGACTCGAGGCAGCTAGACCCAGCAGCGGCTATTGTAGTAGTCAAAGTGTGAGGGGATGAGGGCCTGCCCTAGAGTGGTCATAGTGTGCGAGGAGAGAAGGGAGAGAAGAGTTGTTGCAAAGGTGAAATCAATAGGCCTTGGCAACAGGTTAGATATAGGGAGTGAGAGAGAGTAAGGATGACTCCAAGTCTGTGAGCCTGAAGGAATGGAGGGATAATATTGCCCTCTACAGTAATAGAAAAAGTAGGAGGGAGGGATAATTAGGGGAAAAGCTAATAAGTCTTCAAAAGAAGATTTAAATAGTTGATATGTTCCAAAATATATTTAATATCACAGTAACTATAGGAATGAATTGAATTCTTTTATCTAACTTGGATAATTAATCTGTTTTGCCCACTTTAATGGCTATTTTATCCTTAATAACATTTGATAAGAGACAACATGGAATAGAGTGCTATGCTTAGAGTCAACACCTGGGTCCAAATCCTGCCTTTGCCATTTAGTAGTTGTCTGACCATCAGCGAGTCAGTCATCCATGGGCTTGAAGCATCTCTTCAGGCTTTACGTACTAAGTCCTAAATGAGCTGTGAGATGCATGTGGCAGAAGGAATTCTGCCAGCTGAAGAATTCCAAGGACTTCTTGCTGGCCTACTTTTTAACTGTTTTTCTTTGCCATTCAATTAAAAAATGTTTGTAAAATGTTTCTCTGCACAAGAAAACTTTTAGGAAATCTAGACACTAAATCCAGTTCCATTTTTCCTTCTAATTAGATAAGTTTATTCTAATCAGGGAAGGGTAACTGATACATTGAATGACACCAGCAGGATCCAAAAAGAACTTGAAAGGCTAAGTTTTGGGCCAATTTTAACAGAGACATCTGTAAAATCCTACATTTGAGGTCAAGAAATTAATTTCCCAAATGTAGAATGGGGGAAGTTGGGCAGCAGTTTGATTGAAAAAAGATTTGGGGGCTGGGTTTAGAGGAACAATAACCTTAATATGTGTCAACAATACAATTCCCAGACCCAAAAAGCATGTGGGATCTTTGAGAGGGGAATAGTAACCTGGAAGAAAGGGAATAGTTTCCTTCTGCCTGAGTCAGAAAACATGAGAAATATTATATTGAATTCTGTGTAACATCCTAGGAAAACATTAATAAGCAAAAAAAGTTGAGAATTGGGAGACCTCAAGATCATGCCACACTAAGAACATCTAAAGGAGTGAGGAATATTTTTTGGAAATAAAGATTAATTGGGGGAGGAGGATTGGGAAGGGTCTTATACTTGTCTTCAATTGTATGAAAGAGTGATATAGAGAAGACAGATAACAGGTACAACTTGTTTCACTTGTCCCCAGAGCACAGAGCTACAAACAAGAGGTAAAAATTGCAAGGAAATAAAATTATGCTTGACGTGAAGAAGGAAAATCTTAACAATTTGGGCTCTCCAAAAGTAAAATGAGGGCCCTTGGATGTAAGGATTCCCTCTCACTGGATATCTGCCAGTGAAAACCAGATGACTGAAGGTAAGGCAGGAATTCCTAAACATTTGAGGGTGAATCATGGACCACTTTTGAAGTCTGGTAAAGCCTATGGCCCCCTCCTTAGAACAATGTTTTTTAAACAATTGAAGAAATACTGAATTCCAGTTAGAGTTAGGTAAAAATAAAGTTGTATGACTTTCCCATCCAGGTTCACAGACATGCTGAGATCTATTGACAATCCCCTGTAGAGGATCAAAGACCCCAGATAAAGAGCCCCTGGTATAAGCTATTTCAAAGAGAGGATTTCTTTTTTTAGGTACAGGTTGGAATTGGTGGCCTTAGGGCTCCTTCCAAATGCCAAAATTCTGTGATGTACTCCATTGTACTTAGGAAATTTTCATCTGTAGAATCTCTGTCTCATTAATCTGGTATTTTCTCAGTATTTAAAATTCTAAAGCTATTTCTCTTAAATATGTCATGACCATCCTGGACCTAAAGTCAGCCCTACATGTTAGCACATCCTGAAGAGTTGATACTTTGTATGTGTTGCTGTCATCGGTTGTTGAGAAAGATGTGTGACAACTTAAGCAGCTCTGGCACTGTGAGTAATATTTTTAGAAGCTGCTGCCTGTCATTAAGATCCTGTAGTGAGTTATCCTCTCTCAGCCCTGATTCCAGCTTCTCTACTGCCCTCTCTTGTACTTTTACTGGGGCTGTCCTCTGATTCCCCCAATTTTATTCCATTGTTATTTCTTTGAAGTCTTCCTGTCATCTTTCTCTGTGCTTTTTCCATGTGTCCATTATCCTGATAGTAATTAAACCTTTATTTATAGCAAATTAATGGATAATTATAGAAATATGACTTCTTGGCTTTGACACAGATTTCAACAGATATTTGAAAGCAAAAGCAGCATGTATACCTTCAAGTGGTAGAATGTTGGAGACAGGAAGAAATTTAAAGAATGTCTATTTCAACTCCTTCATTTTACAGATGAAGAATTGAAGGCCCAGAGAGTTTAGAAGCAGTGGTATAGTGAAAGGAGAATTTGCTTTAGAACTGGAAGACATTTCTCTGCCACTTATCATCCAGATGAACTTGGTTAAGTTATTCTCCTCTGTGAATCTGAGGGTCTTACTCTGTCAAATCATCACAATACTTTCATTAACTCCTTGATAGGATTGTTGTAAGGATCAAATCAGAATTTATATAAAGTATATTATTACTTAGTACAGCTAGATGGCAAAATGGATAGAGTGCAGGGCCTGGAGTCAGGAAGACTCATCTTCCAGAGTTCTAATCCAACCTCAGACATTTTCTAGCTATGTGACCTTGGGCAAGTCACTTTACCCTGTTTGTATTAGTTTCCTCATCTGTAAAATGGACTGGAGAATGGAATTGCAAACTACTCTAGTATCTTTGCCAATTAAACTCAAGTGTTGCAAAGTATCAGATGGACATGACTGAAATGGCCAAAGAAAAAAGCATGTACTAGTTATATAAAACACATTTACTTATGTACAGTAACCTATAAAGCGTTGTGGAAATCTGAGGGTTTTTTTGTTTGTTTTTGTTTGTTTTTATTAAGTGACTTGTTTGTGTTTACACAAACTGTAAAAGGAATTGTTCAGGACTCCGTTCCCTCTCCCATCCTGCCTCTGGGAAATCTCTTGGAAAGGCATTGTGGAAGATGGAAAGAACAATACAACTAGGAATCCGACTTATATTCTAGTTGAGATTCATCCACACCACAACTGGGCAAGTTACTAATAAGCATTTCCTGTCTGTAAAATTTGTGGTGGTGATTAAATTAAATCATCCCAAAGACCTCTTCTAGCTCTAAAATTTCATGATTCTACATTTTGGAAGGAGCAATTATAATATGCATTGATGCATCCCAAATCAATATATCAGAACTAAACTGGTAGGAAATTGTGTATATCTATTTTGAAGACACAAGATATAAAGATATGCATATACAAAGAGTAGACACTAGGTGACACTGTTTTCCCACATTCTGTTCCTCCACTTAAATGTATACTACTTTGAAGATTCTTTCCTCCCAAGTGTATTGTAGAACAGGAATATTACCATCTTTGTGTGCTTCTATTTCTGGAAATTTACACTAGTGGGTCAGGATGGTGCTATTAAAACAATACGAAATTTTTTTATTCAAAAGTTGGTGGGTTTTTTGTTTGTTTTGGTTTTTTTCTACCAGAAAGACTGGTTAATGTGTGGAAATGATCCTTTACTTCCAAGGAATTGTCTGTGTATTATCAGAAGGGCAAAGTAATTTCTGTTATAAAAAGCTTGTTGTTACTTCTTGATAGATATAATTATACACCCATAGTATGTTTGACACAGTGTAAAAAAACCCACCGTATCATGCTAGACTTTGTCCCTTAAAACAGTGGTCAAATAAACACCAGTTTAATTGTCACCTCCACTAGGAGGACAAAGTGGAGCTTGTTGGCCTCAATGGTAGGACTATGACATAGGACAGAAAAGAGCAAATAAAGGACAGAATAGTCTCAAAAGAAATTGAGAAACCAAGAGAAGGGGGGGGGGACCCAAGAAGACACACAAAGTTATAGAGTATCACTAGCAATCACACTGTCCCTAATACTCCTGGTTGTCTGCTATTTCTAAGTTTATCCTTTCAATCAGTAGGACACTCACTGTGCTTTTGAGGTAATCAGGATATGATTAAATAGAGACTTAAAGCACAAAAAAAAATTTTTTAAGCCTCCTGGAAATTAAAAAATATTTAATTAACAATTTTTTTCTTTTTATGTTTATAAATTTTAAATGAAAAAATAGAGGAAAGAATAATCATTAGGAAAGTTTATGGGATATAAAAGTAGGATGTCAACTTCCTATGTGGTTCTACTTCCTAAATATCATGGGGCCTCAATACCTGGCCATTAGAATAGTCTATCTATAAATCACAAACCTCCCTCGAAAGAAACCCTTCCCTTACCTTTAATAATTAATTATGCTTTATTAATTATCCTTAATTTAAAACTAGGTTGTTAATACACTGTAACAGATGACCTTTCTGCTACTGACTCCTATATTTATTTTCTTTAATCTCTCAGAATTGCTTTAAACTGAGAGTGCTCCAAGGAGTTATTGAATTCTTTAGTGTAAACTACAGTTATATTTTAGGGACAGGATGGAATAGTGAATTTCGAGGATTATTATAAGGATAAAATCAGCAACTAGGTGGCACAGTGAATAGATAGAGTGCTGGACCTGGACTTATCTTCCTGAGTTCAAATCCCACCTCAGACACTTACTATACTATCCTTGACAGTCATCTAAGTTTCATTTAAATATCTGTAGTGATAGGACACAGTAGTTAGAGTCAGGAAAGCTTATCTTCCTGAATTCAAATCTGACCTCACACATTTAGTATCTGTGTGACCCTGGGCAAGTCATTTAACCTCATTTGCCTCAGTTTCCTTATCTGTAAAATGAACTGGAAAAAGAAAAGGCAAGCCACTCCAATTATCTCTACTAAGAAAAATGCAAATGGGGTCACAAAGAGTCAAACACAACTGAAAAAACCATTAAACATTATGAGCACCTGTGTTTTATTGAGCTTAGATGATATTTTATTGAGCTTCTTAAGTCATCCATAGCTAAAACATTTTTGAGGTGGCAAGAGTATCTCTAAAAGCAGAAGTCCTGCATTCAGCTTCTCACTCTGCCAAATGTGTGTGACTTTAGGTAATTAACTTGGTAGATTCTCTTGGATTCAGTTCCTTCATCAGTCACAAAGCCTTGAACAATTAGAACTATCCAAATATGGAACCTGCTGTGTTAGGGGAGGGGAAACAGAAATATCTCCCATCAGAGGAATTTAAATGAAGGCTAAATAACAAAAATGACTGGATAGTTGTTGAAGACAGGGTATGTTACTTGAGTAGGGATTTGACTAGATAAATTCCAAGATATTTTCTAAGTTCAAGATTATAACATTCTTTGAAAATGACAGACTTTGAATGGATTATTTCTAATCCTCCTTCCTGCTCTAACAGTCGATAGTTTTCTAGGTGGCTGAGTGGACAGACCACTGAAACCTAGGGTCAGGAAGACCTGAGTTTAAGTGTGACTTCAGACCCCTAGTGATTACATGACCTTGGAAAGTCACTTATCAGCTGCCTGCCTCAATTTCCTTATCTATAAAAAGGGGAATAATCATAACGCCTACCTCATAGAATTGTTGTGAGGTTAAAATGAGATATTTGTGAAACATTTTGCAAAACTTTAAGCAATATAAATATGCTAGTTACTGTGTGCTTTTGTGTTCAGTTACAGGCAGTACTCTATATGTTAACTGAGAGAAGTATAGAATTGCTCTTACCCAGAACTCAGAAGACAGTTTTTTATTTAAATAAAAACATAAGGTCATAAAGGGAAGTCAGGGCAAACCTGTCTAACTCACTCGCCAGAGAATTTTGTTATGGACCTCAAGAACCTAAGTTAGCTCCATGTTCCAATGAAGTATTGGAATAAGACTTTTGCTAGAAAGGGAAATTCTTCCCTCCCCAGATTGAGCACATATATTTTTGTAAGTACTCCCAGGTCAGAACAATGATGGCGTGCTTCTGAGAGGTTTAGCTTTCCAAGTTTCAAAAAGAGCACTATCCAAATATCCTGGGAACCCAGAATATCCTGATCTCAAAATAGTTAAGCTTCTTTTGAGGGTGGTAAAATTATACTTCTCAGAATTTCATGGAGTCATTGCAAATTTAGCTACACATACAGAGACACATATACACACATATAGTATATATGTGTGTATATGTATGTATATATGCATGTGTATATATGTGTATGTATTTAATACATATTGTATATATGCAAATTGTCTTCCCCATTAGACTATAAACTCCTTTTATAACATCGACAATGATAGCAGTAACTAATCCTTATATCCTACTTTCCTATGTGCCAGGCACTATGCTAAGAACTCACAGCAACTCAGGGAAGTGGGTGTTATTATTATCCCCATTTTACAGTTGAGGAAACTTGAACACAATTAAGTGACCTGCCTAGGGTCACACAGTTGGTGTCTGAGGCCAGATTTTATGTCAGGTATTCCTCACTCCTGGCCTTGTGCTATATCCACTTTATGCCTTTTATATAAATATGTATGTATAGATTGTCTTCCCCAATATAATATAGGCTCCTTGAAGTCAGACTGTTTCCTTTTTTTGCCTTTTGCATCCATAGCACAATGACTATCACATAGTAGGCATTTAATAAACCATTGGACTGATTCAGTATAATCATGAAGTTTAGAGCAATAAAAGAAAAAGATGTTGGGAGTATGTATTCCAACCCCATAATTTTACAGATGAGAAGATGGGGGTCCAAAAAGAACTAACTTGCCCAAGGTCAAATATATAACTAGAAGTTGAAGAGGATTTTAAACTCAGGTCCTCTTACTACAAATTCAGTGCTCTACTGTGGCATAGGCTTGGTACCAGGCTGTGTATCTAATAGCGGGCACTAGCCCTGTGAAGATTGGGCAGGCTCTTTACAAGAAAGCTGACTACTAGAAGATATTTTTCTTTTGGCAATGGTTATCCATGGAATGAATAGACATGAAAATCACTCCTTAATACTGTGTAGTTCATTTCTGCTTCAGAAAAGATGGTGGCAGAGGGAAACAGGGAGATTGAACTATGTGTATAAATTACACAGTTCTAAGATCATATGCAAACATTAGTTTAACTGTCTGCATTCAATGTGTAATCTTCTTACCATAACCCAAAAGTTAATTTGGTAAAGAATGAATTGAACCACATCTGTATCAACATTCTCAGTGTAAGTAAAACCGAAAGACATGTCACAGTTCAATGGAGAGACAGCATCATATTCTCTCCAGAAAAGTCAATGAAAGACTTAGCAGTATTGGAATCACCTTGCAGACAAAGCAACAGCAACAAAAACCCTGATTTCATGAGACACTTGATCAGTTTGCCTTTCAGGGCTCAGTATGAGCATTAGCAAAAAGACAACCATGAAGATAACAAACTAATTTATCGATATCCTCACAGAGGATAAAGGGCTAGAGGAATGGTGTGGACATTTGTTAAGATGATGATATAAATTAAGTCAGCAGGTCTGAAGAGTCTGAGTGACTTTAGTAAGAAAGCAAAAAAGAGAATAGGTTTGATTAAAAAAAAACTGTTTTGCAAAATGTTGTCCAAGATTAAGAAATGATAGTTCTCAAATGTAATAGAATCTTCAACTGAAGTGAGTATAAATTGTTTCTATCATGTAACTAATAGTTATTTGAACTGGAGAAGTATGATGAAAGATGTAAGAATTATAGCAAAAGAAGTGCCCTCTTCATGGAGCAAGAATGAAAAACAAAAAAGGTACAGCCCATTAACCATCCTCCAAAAATTAAAAGAATAAGTGATAGGGAAGCTGGGATGATGCATTATATAATGGATGTAATATAAGACAAAATGTCAGTAAAATATTGTCATAAAATAATGAAGATAAATCCTTTAAAAATCCATGTATTATTAAGTATAAAATAACAACCAAAAAAGAATAAAACATTCCAGGATGTTGGGTGAGTTCACAACAGATTATTTATGAGAAGACACAGAAAAAAATTTGAATAAGTGGGTACAGGACAGAGTCTTAGGGTTCACCTTTAGTCACTGGTTATGCTCTGGACAATGATTCAGCAAAGAGGAACAAGGAGAGGCAGTCAGACAGATAAGATAAAAATCAAAAGAGTACAGTGTCAGGAAAACAGCAGAGACTACCATGTGTGAGAGTCTACTCAACAGTGTCAGATGCTTCAGAGAGGTGCAGAAGGTAGAGAAACTACAAAAAGCTGTTATTTGTTGTTGTTTAGTTGTTTTCATCATGTCTGACTCTTTGTGACTCTATTTGAGATTTTCTTGGCAAAGATACCAGAATAGTTTGCCATTTTCTTCTTCAGCTCATTTTACAGATGAGGAATTAAGGCAAATAAGTTAGTGACTTGCCCAGAGTCACATAGCTAGTAATTATCTGAGTAAATATTTGTAAATTAGTAAATATTTGAACTCACAAAGGTGAGTCTTTCTAACTTCAGGTCCAGCACTTTATCCACTGGGCCATCTAGCTGCCCACAAAAGGCATTAGACTGGCAATCAAGAGGTTATTGATGACTTTGGAAAGTGCAGTTTCAGTTAAATGCTGAAGTCAGAAACTAGATTCCAAAATGTTAAGAAGTAAATAAGAAAAATAGAAATGGAAGCATTGAATGCTGATGTCTTTAAGAATCAGCCAAGAAAAGGGAGGAGATATGGAATGTTAGCTAATGGGATTTTAGGATGTGGTGTGTTTATGAGCATCATGGAAGAAACCTGTTAATAGCTATAGTCTAAAGAGAGATGGGGTGATAGAGGCAGTTTGCTGACAAAGGTGGAAAAAGATTGGAACAAATGTATATGTGGAATAGTTGAACTTAGCAAAAATTAGGACAACCTCTTCATAAGGAAGAAGAAATAGTGAAAAGTTTGTGAGATGAGGAGGAGGAGAGGAGACGCTCATGCCAAACGGCTTCAATTTTTTGTAGCAGAGGTAGAAAAGTGAAGGATGAGGATGAAGTCCTAAGCTGAGAGAGTAAGGAGAGGGGGTGGCTAGGAGAAGCTTGAGTAGAGGAGAGGTCTAGAATAGTCAGCTGTGGTAGGTGGGATAGAGATAGATACAGGCGACATTAAGCCTATATATAGAGTTATGAAGTACTGCTTTGTGTGGAAGCAAAAAAAGAACAAATTTATAGAATTAATATTATAAGTATATTATGAGTAAGAAGACATGAATGGTAAAAATGTACTCTCGTCTTTGAACAGGGTCGGTATACCATTGTTTATGTTTTAATAAAACCTATGTAGAAATCCAAGGTGACACTGTGGGGGTGGGGGAGGCAGGGAGGGAACCTATGCACAAAAATGTTTGAATTTTCCAATTGGCTCTAATTCACGTATAGTAGCCAAGTTTACTGTGCAAATTTGATTATTTTTACTTTTTTCTTTAAAGGATTTTATAAAGTATTTTATTTATCTTAATCTATGTTCATAGTGTGCAGAAACTCATAAGAAGATTAGGGATTTATGAGTTGCCTGAGATAAAGGAAATTAAACAAATGAGTGGAATTAAAATATCAATATAAACACAGGATCTTCAATAATAGGATTTTAAATGGACAAAGTTAAGCTTTCCTTATTGACGTTTTTTTCCCTGAAAGCCAAATATCCTATGTTTCTTGTAATTGTTTTTTTTTTTAATGAATCATAATTTTTATAAAAGAAACAAGTAATTACTGGGGTCAGAGTTACTTTTTCCCGAAAAGATAAGAGAAAAACACTTTTCTTAGACAAACGAAAAGAACTCTTTCATATTACACAATACTTACCATAGTTTAGTAAGGATATTTATATTCTGGGGAATATTCAAAGGAGGGCAACCAGGATAGGAAGAGGACAGGAAAACATGTCATAAAAGGATTAGTTCAAGGAACTAGGAATATTTTTCCTAGGGAATAAAAGACTGGGGAAAGTTAGTGTAGTATTCTTGAAAAACCTGATATCCTTTTATATGGAAAAGGCACTAGTCTTGTTCTGCTTGGCTTTAGAAGACAAAACTAAGTAGTCATAGGTGAAAATTACAAAGGTAGACTTACATATCTAACAATTAAAGTCATCAAAAGTGTATTGAATTGTCTATAAATAGGTTCCCAAACACCATTGTTGTTACTCATTAAGTCATTTCTTACTCTCATGACACCATTTGTGGTTTTATTGGCAAATATACTGGAGTAGCTTGCCATTTTCTTCTCCAGCTTATTTTATAGATGAGGAAACTGAGGCAAACAGGATTAAGTGACTTGTCTAGGGTTATACAACTAGTAAGTCTCTGAGGTCAGATTTTAACTCAGGAAGAGAAGTCTTTCTGACTCTAGGACCAGAACTCTATCTACTGCACCTTCATCACTACAGGTATTCAAATGAAAGCTAGATGACTATCAAGGATAGTAGAATGGGGATACTTATTTAGGCATTGATTGGAGAAGGTTTCATCTAGGCTATATCCAACTTTGAGATTTTGTAGTTTTCTGATTAAATGAAATATAAATTTGATGGTACTAAACTTAATTATACCACAATTATCATTGTAATTATATCATAATTTATGTACAGTAAGCATACAAAATGTTTAAATTGGATAACATGTCACAGAAAAAAACAGAATTAAAAATTTGAATTTTGAGCTCATTGAAGGAAAGAATTGTCATTTTTAAAAATTTCTATATCTAGTATCTAGTGAGTACTTTGCAGATGATAGACTCTTAAAAAAATATTTACACTCAACTCCATGACTTTAGGTATGACGTCTCTAAACCTGTCTCCTCATTTGTAAAAAGAGAATAATACCATGTACCTTATGTATCTGGCAGGGTTGTTGTTAGGATAAAGTAGTATACGTGAAAATATTTGGGGAAAAAGTCCCTATGAAAAACTATGTAGATATAAGGCACCTAATAATATTCACCTGACCCTTATCATCTTGTAAAAATTACTAGAGTGGCAATTGTGATATAGTACTTAGAGTGCTATCTTTAGCATGAAAAAGATCTGAGTTCAAGTTCTGCTAACAGTCTGACCATGGGTAAATCATTTAATCTTTCTGTTCAAAGCAACTAAATTATACATTACAAGGGAGTTGCTAATCTGTATCAGTGGAGAAAGTTACTACATGTGGGAATTGCCAAAACAAGCAATAGTATAGAATTCAAGACTAAAAAAAAGATAAATACACATATACAAACATATGCACAAATATACATATACATATATATGCTATACTTCATTCTGAAATCTTGAAAGCATAGTTAGACATGTCTAACACAGAAGAATATCTGGTATTTATACAGTGTCGTAAGGCACCAGATGTGTCCATTTATAATGTAAAGTTGTGAAGTATTCCATGTGTTACCTTCTTTCATCTTCACAGAAAACCTCTGTGTATATGCAATTATTACCCCATTTTATAGTTGAGGAAAATGAGGTTAAAGAGGTTAAATGACTTCCACAGTTAAACAGCCAATGCCTGAGGCAAGATTTGAACTTAAGTCATCATAACTCAAAGTCTAACACTCTATGTGCTGCTCTACTTAAGTGATTGTTATTCTTCAGTCATTTTTCAGCCATATCCAATTCTTTGAAACCCCTTTAGGGGGTTTCTAGTCAAAGATAATGGAGTGGTTTGCTATTTCCTTCTCCAGCTCATTTTACAGGTGAGGAAACTGAGGCAGACAGCATTAAATTACTTATTTAGGGTCATACAGCTAGTAAATGTCTGAGGCTAAATTTTAACTCAGTTCTTCTTGAACCCAGGACTGATCTTTAATCACTGTGCCACTGAGCTCTCAAGTATAGGGTCAGTCTTTGAGTCTTTGAGATTTATTGTATAACAATAGATCATGACTCCATTTCTGATATCTGGTCTGATTCAATATCATCTTCATTTTAGCTATTGGGGTTAGAACCCTAATCAGAGCTGACAAAGGATCCCTAATGCTGACAAAATGACTTTATTAACCATAACAGCAAGAATTGCCAAATGAGATAGAATCACATTTTAGAGGAATAGTCTAAAAACACTTAGTATCTGAATATCATAGAGTTTGCTCTATCAAGATTATCTAGTTTTGCCTGCAGTGGACAGAACAGTGAAGTAGGAATGAGAAGCCCCGTGTTCAGCTCCCCAATGTACCACCTGTGAGCATGGGATCTTGGGCAAGACACTTCCTAGCTCCCTTTTCTATCTTCCCTCTTTCCAGTTCTGATCAGTACTTGAGAGAGTGATGACAAAGATCAGAGGAGGAGATATAACTTTCTTTGACACATGGGCTTAAAAATTAAAACAAAAAATGTCCTCAGCCATATCTCAGTTGGTTGATGTTACACAAAATTTCACTAATGAATAACCGATGTTAATTCTATGCCTTTATTGTTGAGGAAAAAGCAAGATTTGGGCTTTCAGATTGCATCCTGACCATCTCTAACCTTTCTATTTCCAGTGCGATTAGGAATGTTTCCCTATCTTTGATCCCCCCCACACTCCTACTTTCTGAAACTAGGAAATACAATTCCTATAAGCTCCTAGTCAGTGTTTCTTCTTATAATTAGATACAGGGACTATAAGATGGTAGTAGCTAGGGAACAGAAAACAAGGAGTGGGACAGGTCTAGTCAGGGTGTTGAGAGTCAAGGACCCTAAAGTGAAGAGGATTGTGGGAAATAATGGGAAAAAGTGGGAAGATCAAGAGTAAAAGTTCCCAGGGGCAAGAAGCTGTGAGAATTGGTATTTCATTTAACCAGAGAATGCACAGAATCTCAGAGGTAGATAGATCCTAGAAAAAGCACTGCTCAACTCATACCTAAATAGGAATCTTCTTTATACTGTGACAAGTACTCATCTAGTTTTGAATAAACTAGTGATGGGAACCTACTATTAATCTTCCTGCTAGTATAAAATCCAAAGATTTCTTCTCAATCCCATCAAATTCAAAGTTATTCTTTTCTACCAAGTCCCAAGGATTGCCCTGTCTTATTCCCTTTCCCACTTACTGCTTCTGACCAAAGTTTTTCCTCTCTCTGACCTATTTCAGAAGAGAAAATAGTTTCATAGATTATACTCATAGAGATAGCTTCCTGTCCCTGAAATGAGCACATAGCCCTTTTGAAGTCCTCTAAAAATTTTATTATTGAAAATAATGGCAAAAAGAAGGTTATATGCTATATCCATTACAATTTAGCTTTTGAGATATATGTATATATATATGGATCCTGTGAAGAAAGACAAATCATACATTGATGATGTGACAAGTTCAAGTAAAGAAAGAGCTGAAATAATATTCACCTACATTGTAGAAGAAAACTATTTATGGCATTTTATCATAGAAGAGGAATCTGGTAAAAGGCTACCAGGGCCTAGAAGTAAAAAGATTGCAATATGGAATAGTGGGTTAAGAAAGAGCCAAGAAAGCAGATTAGAGGCAGCCACCCAGCTGAACTCTACAAATATTCATCTCCAAAACACTTTAAAATAATTCCTCAAATCAAATATTGGAGCAGCCAAAGAAACAAAAGTTCAGAGTGAGACGTTTTCTGGCCTAAGAGATCTTAGGAAGTTAGCAAGAGAGGTCTGTAACATCGGGGTGGGAGTCAGCTCAGAGCTCAATCACAGAGTGAGCCATGGACCAGCAGGGGCAGTAACAAAAATTTTGGTAAATCTCAGCCCAGAGAAGGTTGGACAATGAGTCAGAAACAAAGTACAAGGGACTCTTTGCTGGCACTGGGAACAGCTGGTGCTAATTAGTAATTCTATTGCCCATATGCAGTTCTGGGTTTCAGTTCCAGGGCAGAGAGGAGTGCTTGAGGTTGGTCATAATGTAGCATAGGACATGGTCACAGTTCCTAGACAGAGAGAAATACTAGTTATTCTGGCTGCAGGAGAGTGAGGGACCTGATCACAGTTCCAGGGCCCATAGGAGTGCCAGTACTTGCAGTTATATAGTAACAGAGTAAGAACTAGAGCAAAGACCAGGACAACAGAGACCACATCTCTCCCTGGATCACACAAACTTGGAAACTCCAAACTTGCAAACTCCCAGAACTAGCTTTAAAAACTATAGCAGAAAAAAGGCTAAAGCTTGGGACCTTTTTACTCTAAGGTGAACAGAGCCCACCTTCAACATAATGTTCAAAGTCAAGAAATAAACTGGGAAAATGAGCAAACAACAACAAAAGAACTTGGCCATGAAAGAAAAATAAAACTACTATGGCAGCAGGACATAAACTCAGAACAAGACAATATGTGAAAACAACTACAAACAAACACTCAAGGAAAAATGCAAAAATGCTCAAATCCTCAATTGATGTCCAACAAGAATTCATGAGAGAGTTAAAGAAAGAGATTAGGAGTGTCAGGAAAAATTGGGAAAAGAAAGAAAATAATACAAGAAGATTATGAAAAGAAAATTACCATCCTGGTAAAAGAGGCACAAAAACATAATGAAGAAAATAAAACCTTAAAATCAGAATTGACCTAATAGTAAAAGAGGCATAAAAATTCCCAGAAGAAAAGAACTCCTTGGGGCAACTAGGTGGTAGTGAATAGAGCACTGGCCCTGCAGTCAAGAGTACCTGAGGTCAAGTCCGGCCTCAGACACTTGATCATACTTACTAGCTGCGTGACCTTGGGCAAGTCACTTAAGTCCAATTGCCTCGCCTTCACCCCTCAAAAAAAAAAAAGAACTCCTTACAAAACAGTATAAACTAAATGGGAAAGCAGGTATAAAAATTCACTGAAGGAAACAACTTGTTAAAAAAAAGAATTGTCCAAAGTGGAACAAAAAAAAAGTACAACTTACTGAAGAAAATAATTCCTTAAAAATTAGAATTGAGCAAGTGTAAGGTAATGACTACATGAGAATTTAGGAAACAATAAAACAAATTCAAAAGAATGAAAAGTAGAAGAAAATGTGAAATATCTCACTGGAAAAACAATTGGCCTGGAAAACAAATCAAGGAGAGATAATTAAAGAATTATTGGATTAGCTGAAAACCATGAAAAAAAAGACATATGTCATATTTAAGAAAATTATAAAGAAAAATGCCCCGATATCTTAGATCCAATGGATAAAATAGATATTGAAAGAATTCACTAATCACCTCCTGAAAAGATCTCAAAATGAAAACACCCAGGAATATTACAGCAAATTTCAGAGCTACTAGGTCAAGGAGAAAATATTGCTAGCAGCAAGAAACAATTTAAATATCATGAAGCCAAAGTCAGGATCACATAAGATTTATCAGCTAACCCCATTAAATGAGAGGAAGACTACAACCAAGAATGCCAGCAAATCTGAGTATAATTCTTCAAGGAGGAAATGGATATTTAAGGAAATAAATATCTTTCAAGCATTCCTGATGAAAAGATGAGAGCTGAATGGAAAATATGATATTCAAACACATGACCCAAGAAAAACATAAAACAGCAAACATGAAAGGGTAAAAAGACTCAATAAAATTAGACTGTTTACATTCCTTTATGAAAAGGTGATACATGTGATACCTAAGAAATGTATCATTAGTAGATCAGCTAGAAGGAGTTTGCATAGTCAGAGGGCACAGGTGAGACTCTAGTATATTGGGATGATCTCTGAAAAAAAAAAATGAAGTGGTGAGAAAGAGGGATGCATGAAGAGGAGAGGGAGGAGAGAGGTAAAATGGGGGAAAATTTCTTGAATAAAAGTGGTATTCAAGGAAGAATTTTTATGGTAGAGGAAAAGAGAAGAAAATGCTTGAACCTCTTTCATCAAAATTGGTTCAAAGCAGTAAGAATATACATACACATATAATTGGTTTAACTTGGGAAATAGGAAAATAGGAAGGGAAGGTGATAAGATGGGGGGGGGTAAATGTAGAATGAAAGAAAGGAGAGTAGATTAAAGGAGACAGGCTCAGAAGCAAAAAAGAATTTTGAGAAGGAACAGAAAAGAGGAAGAAAAAGATAAATAGAAAATAAGATGGAGGGAAATACACAATTAGTAATGATAACTGAATGAGAATGGAATAAGCTTACCTTAAAAAAAGAGAGAGAGAAGTGGGTAGCAGAATGAATTAGAAACCAGAGTCCAACCATGTTATTTACAAGAGACACACTTGAAACAGAAAGATGCTTACAGAGTTAAAATAAGGGCTGGAACAGAATGTATTATGTATCAGCTGAAGTTAAAAAAAAAAAAGCTGGGGTAGCAATCATGATCTCAGACAAAGCAAAAGAAAAAATAGACCAATTAAAAGAGGTAATCAGGGAAACTACATTTCCTAAAAGGTTCCATAGCATAGACAATTAAATAATATCAAAAACTTGGGGGCATTTTTTTTTTTCTGAAAAAGGCCCCATTTCTCAAATATATAGAGCATTGAGATAAATTTATAAAAAATAAGAACCATTCCCCAATTGATAAATAGTCAAAGGATATAAACAATTCTCAGAAAAAAAGTTATATATAGTCATAAAAAAATACTCTAAATTACTTTTTATTAGAAAAATGCAAATCAAAATAACTCGAAGGAACCACCTTACACCAATCAGAAATAACAGGTGCTGGTGGGGATGAGGGAAAACAGTAATACTGGTCCAACCACTCTGGGGAACAATTTAGAATTATGCCCAGAGGGCTATAAATTGTGCATACCCTTTGACCGAGAAATTCTACTACTAGGTCTGTACCACAAAGAGATCAGAAAAAAAGGAAAAGGACCTATATCTACAAAAATATTTATATCAAGTCTTTTTGAGTTGACAACAAAGTAGTATAAGAAATGATGAGGAAATTATGGCTTAATAAAAAACATGGCAACAAATGAAGTGAAGTGAAGCAAGAAGAACTGGGAGATCATTTTGCATTATATCAGCAATGTTGTAATGATAATCTACTGTGAAAGCTTTGGCTACTCTGATCAATAAAATGATCCAAGACAATCCTCATGGTGAACAAATGCTATCTACCTTCAGGATGAGAATTGATGATATCTGAGGGTAAATTGAAATATAATTTTCTCACTCTTTTTGATTTTTTTGTGATATGGCTAATATCAAAATATGTTTACATTATTTCACATGTATAATTCATATAATTTTGCTTGACTTTTCCGTGGCTGAAGGAAAGGTAAGAGGAAAGGAGAGACAATTTAGAAGTCAAAATTTGAAAAGAAAAGAATGTTAAAAATAAATAATAAATTAAAAAGAGAAAAAAAAATGAGAATTTTAAGATAGGTTTTAGAAATGTTATCATTAAGGCCTAAACTAAACTTGGGGAATAAACAGGTTGCATAGGGACTGGAGGGAGGGGAAAATGGGAAGGAATAACTAAAGGTCTTACACTCCCCTCTTCTTTTCTTGTCTTATTAATAGCTAGATCTCAAACTAGATTGGCCCTATGGTGAGTTAACTGAGGTCACGATTGGATTAGTAAGTAATTATATGCCCTTAAGGTCCATTCTAATTGACTACTTTTATTATAAAGAATAATTATAACTTTATTTAAAATATTTTAGCACTAGCCATTAAAAACATGGAGATAAAGCTAGGGAGTGTTTTGGTTATTGAATTAGACAGCCTTGAGACTAACACAAGAGAACTCTGTGAATGTTCATTAGTTGCAGAAATAGAAGGACAAGTTTGTAAGACCAGAGTTATACTATAGTTCAATTTGCATTCAACAGAGTAAGATGTGTTAAAATCTAGGGCAAGTAAGCAGAGGGAAATTCCATCTTTCAGCTTAAAGAGCTAACTCAAAACTTATTATTTATGGCAGTTTCTTTTTACAATGACAAAAATGAGTAATCAAGGGGATGCTCATCAATTGGAGAGTGAGTGAAAATGTTGTGGTATACGATTGTGATGGAATACTGGTAAGAAATGATGAATGGACTAGTTTAAAAAAAACTAGGAAGGCTTATGTGAGCTGATACAAAGTAGAGTGAATGGAACTAGGAGAACATTCTGCACAGTAATAGCAATATTGTATGGTCACCTAGGTAATGCAGTGGCTAAAATGCTGGAGTCAGGAAGACTCATCTTCATGAGTTCAAATCCAGTCTCAGACATTTACTACCTGTGTGAATATGGGCAAATCATATAACCCTCTTTGCCTCAGTTCCTCATGTATAAAGTGAGCTGGAGAAGGAAATGGTTAAGCTCTATAGTATCTTTCCTAAGAAAGGAGTGAAAAATAAGGAGTCACAAAGAGTCAAACACAACTGAAATAACTGAACAACAACAATAGAAATATTGTGATGATAATCAAATGTGAAAGACTTGGCTACTCTGATCAATACAATGATCCATGACAATTCCAGAAGACTCATTATGAAAAATGTTATCCACCTCCAGAGAGAAAAGTGAGTGCAGAGTGAAACATGTGGGGTTTTTTCACTTCTTTTCTTGCTTTTTTCCTCTTGAAATATGGCTGATGTGGAAATAAATTTTGTATGACTTCATATTTATAATGGACATCATATTTCTTGCCTTGTCAATGGATGGGAGTGGGAGGGAATTTGGAAATGAAAATTAAAATAAAAAAAAATCAAAGAAACTCCTCAATCTACTAAGAACTGAAGATCTGATTTAATTTAACTTGATTTAATGATGACTATAGGAAGAAAAAAAACAATGCATATCTCTGAACTTAGAATTTCATCTACACAGGAGAATCAGAATATTTAGGATGATCTTATAGGGTTGTACTGAATTACCCCATCACTTGAAGTCTTCAAATTACAGACAAGAAAAGAAGTTGTTTATGACTGAAAAGCTGGGATTTGTTACTTCAAATCTTATTCAGTCTCATTGTCTTCATGTGGGATTTAGGCTAGATGATTTCCCAGGTCCCTTCACAATCTAAGATTCTGTAAGTCTATTTCTAGTTCCTTGGTGTTCAGATAATATAACAGTTAGTCGTGTGACCCTAGGCAAGTCACTTAACCTTGTTTGCCTCAGTTTCCTCATCTGTAAAATGAGCTGGAGAAGGAAATAGCAAACCAATCCAGTCTCTTTGCCAAGAAAACCCTAAAAGGGGTCACAAAAGAGTCAGATATGACTGAATATGGCTGAACAAAGAAAATAACAAAAAAAACATTACTTAAATGAGAAATTTGTACTCTAGATTTGGCCTAATCAATGGAGGTGGAGGTTAGAAGGATTATTGTGGCTCTTCATTATTAACAATCCCTGCTCAGTACTTTAGTATATGTAGTCTTATTTCAAAAGCATAAGATTTTGTGTGAGTATAACTATATGTAAACATGTTATAAGAAAAAAATTAAAGGGAGGAAAGAGAGGATACATTTAAGGGAAAAAGAAAGAAAATGTGGAAAAATATTAAGATACATAATCAGGTTATATAAGTGAATCTATATGAAAACATGAAAGGAGTAGAGGAGGTGGGAATCAAACTTCATTTTCATCTAAATGGATCAAAAGAAGGCAGAACATACATAGCAGTTTGGTGTGGAAATGTATTCTATTCAACAGCAACACAGATAAGAAAAGGAAGAGTTGAAGGGGAAATATAAAGGAGGATAAATAATGGAGAGATTAGTGATAATAAAAAAATTGCTTGGAGGGGACCTAGTGAAAGAAAGGTTAAAGGGAAAAAAGAAAAGGTAGCAGCTTGAAATAAACATGAAGAAAGGAGTAGAGAGAAGAAGGAGTATATAAGAATAGATTGGAGGGAAATTTACTACTGTAAATGTGAATGTGAATTATGAACTCACCCATAAAACAAAAGAGGTTAATGGAGTGGATAGAAAGTAAAATCTAACTATGATAATGTATATGTGAATAAATATATGTGAAACATGGAAAAACAGAGTTAAAATAAGGAGTAGAAGCAAAATCTAATATGTCTCAGATAAACCCCACCAAAAAGTTGGGGTAGCAGTTATGATTTCAGAGAAGGCAACAGCAAAAGTAAACTTAATTAATAGATAAAGAGGGAAACTATTTTGCTTAAAGGTAACCTAGAAAATGAACTGATTTCAGTACTTTAAATATATTCATCCATTAGCATAATTTCTAAATACTTAAAAAAACTAAATTAATTATAAGAAGAAAGACATTAAAATTATAATACTGGGAGATATCTGTTTACCCATCAGCCCTAGATTGTTGTTGTTGTTGTTCAGTCATTTCAGTTGGGTTCAACACTCCATGACCCTATTTAGGGTTTTCTTGGCAAAGATAGTGGAGTGGTTTACCACTGGAACTGAGGCAGCAAGGTTAAGTGACTTGCCTAGGGTCACATTGCTACTAAGTGTCTGAAGCTAGATTTGAAGGCATGAAGATTAGTTTTCTTGATTACAAGCCCTATGCTCTAGCCACTGTGCCACCTGACTGCCCTATCAGCCCTAGATCCATCTAACCAAAGAACAAATAATAGAGAAGTTAAGGACCTGAATAGAATTTTAGAATTGTTAGATTTGATAGACCTCTGGTGATATATATCAGCTGTGCATAGCACCTTTATAAAAACTGATCATATGTTAGAACAAAAAAGACTCACAAACATTTATGCTAGCATAAATGTTATACACATCCTCTACTGATGTTAATGCAATTCAAATTTGTTAAATAAAAGGTCACTGGAAAAATACTAAAACCAACTGGAGACTAACATAATCCTAAACAACTGTTATGTCAAAGAACAAATCAGAAAAGATAGTCCATTAAGTATAATAACAATAATGAGACTACATTCCAAAATTGTGGGAATCTAGCCAAAATACTATTTAAGGTAAAATGGGTATCTCTAAACACTTTTACTAATAAAAAAGAAGGGGGCAGCAAGGTGGCACAGTGAATAGAGCACCAGACCTGGAGTCAAGAGGACCTGAATTCAAATCCAGTCTCAGACACTTAACACACTTAGATGTGTGACCTTGGACAAGACACTTAATCCTAATTGCCTCGCCTTCCCCCTCAAAAAAAAAAAAAAAAGCAAACAAACAAAAAGAAGAAGAATGGATAAATTAATTAGCAATATAACTAAAAATACTAGAAAACCAACACATTTTTAAAATATTAATCAAATATCAAAATACAAATCCTAAAAATTAAAAGAATTTGACAAAATTGAAAACAAAAAATTGAATTAATAAAATTAAGAGCTTTTTAAATATATATAAACATTATCTAATTTAATTTTTTAAAATAGGAAAACAAAATTACCAGCATCAAAAAAGACAAAAGGAAAATGTATTACAAATGAAGTATTATCAGTGACTATTTTGCTCCAGCATATTTCACTAAGACCAGTGATGTAAATGTAAGAAATTAATATTTAGAAAAAATATAAAATATCCAGTGTAAGAAACAGAGAATTTAAACAACCCAATTCAAAGGAAGAAATTGAGAAAGCCATAAATGAACTTCCAAAGGAAAAAAATTTTAATATTCCACTCATTCTTTACCAAAATATCAATAGAAGAGATTCTGAAAAAAAAAAAAAGTCCCCCTGTGACACAGATATGGTCTTGGTGGAGAAAGCAGGGAGAATTGAAATGGATATAGAAAATTATAGATCAAAAACCCTATGAACATTAATTCAAAAGATTTTCAGTAAATTATCAGCAAAGATACTAAAATAACCTATTACAATTATACACTATGACTAAGTTGAATTTATACTAGGAATACTGGTTTGGTTGATAGGAAAAGTATAAACTTAACTATATTAATGACAAATGAACAGAAGGCTTATGGATAATATCAATAGGTTCAGAAAACTCTTAGACAAAATACAACACCAATTTCTATCAAAAACACTTAAAAACAGCAATAAATAGATCTTCTCCTAAAATGACATCTATATTTAAAACCGAGCCACCATTACATGTAGCAGAAATGAATTAGAACATTTTCTAATAAATTCAGGGAAGAAACAAAGATATCCATTGTTATTATTTCTATTAGACTTAATACTAGATATACTGGCCATAGGAATAAGTCAAGAAAAAGAAATTCAGGGTATAATTATAAAGAGAAATTTTATCACTTTTTACAAATGATATGATACTATGCCTATAGAATACACTAAAATAAATTAAAACAATAATCAGCAAGCTTATACGATATAAAGAAATGACCAGTGTTTCTGTATAATACAAATAAAAGGGGGAAGAGGTGGAAAAAGAAAATGCATTTAAAATTACTATAGAATATAAAAATTACTTGGGATTCTACATATAATGTAAAATAACTATATAAGTGGAGCTATAAACAACTAGTTAAAGATATATAGATCTAAATAATTGGGAAAATATTAATTGCTTGTGGGTAGAATGAGCCAATACAATAAAAATGACAATACCATCTAAATTAATTTACTTATTCAATGTCATGCCAAATCAAACTACCAAAGCATTACTTTATAGACTTAAAAATAACAATAACATTAATTTGGAGGACAAAATTGTCAAAAATCTCAAGGAAAATAATGAAAAGAAGTGGAAACCAAGGGAGACTGGCAATTCTAATATCTCTAACAATTTTCTTTCTTAATGAGTAGGTATATAATATACAGAAGCAAATATATCTTATAACTAGTTGTTTATAAGCACAAGGACAACTGAAATACTGATTCACTATTTAACAAAAGTTATTGTGGGAATTGCACAATAGTTTGGAAGAAATTAGATTTAGAACAACTTTTCATATCATACCAAGATAACCTCCAAACGTATATGTGATGAAGTTATAAAAGGTCACATTAAAAAACAAATTAGGGGATGGTATATTTAGAGAATCATCTAAAAAAGAGTTGAAACAGTAACTTTAGCAAAATTGCAAGACATAAAATAAACACATAAATAATCAGCATTTCTATTTATTGCCAACAAAGTCTAGTGGGAAGAGATAAAGAGAAATTCCCTTTAAAATAACTGCAGACAATACAAAATACTTGGGACTCTACTACCAAGATAAACTCAGGAACTACATGAACACAATTACAAAACACTTCTCACACAAAATAAAAACTAATAATTAGAGAAATATTAATTGCTTACAGGTAGGCCAAGCCAACATAATAAAAATGACAATTCTACTTAAATTATTTATTCAGTGCCATTGCCAATCAAACTACCAAAAAATATTTTAAAGAGCTAGGAAAAATAATAAGAAAATTTACCTGTGAGAACAAAAGGTAAAGAATACCAAGGGAATCCATGATAAAACAAATGTGAAAGAAGGCACCTTAGTAGTACCAGATTTCAAACTATATTACAAAGCAGTGATCACTGGATAAGAAATAGAGTGGTAAATCAATGAAATAGATTAGTATACAATACATGATAATAAATCACCATTGTAATCTAGTGCTTGAGAAACCCAAATATCTAAACTTTTGAGACAAGAAGTTACTATTTGACAAAATTGCTGGGAAAACTGGAAAGCAGTTAGGTAGAATCTAGGTGTAGAACTATATCCTATACTGTATACAAAAATAAGGACAAAATGACTACATGACTTATACATAAAAGATGCTATTACGAGTAAATTAAGGGAGCATGGAGAATTTTACTTGTCAGATCTATGGATAGGGTAGAATTTATAACCAAACAAAAGATAGAGAGGATCACAGGAAATAAAATTGATCATTCTGATTACATAAAATCAAAACAGTTTTGCACAAAGCCAATGTAGCCAAGATTAGAAGGAAAGCAAGAGACTGAGGTGGGGGGGAGGTAGAATTTTACAGTAAATTTCTCTGATAAAGGTCTGATTTCTCAAACATATAGGAGACTGAGTCATATTTATAAAAATATGAATCATTCCCCAGTTGATAAATTGCCAAGGAATATGAATAAGCAGTTTCCAGAAGGAATCAAAGTTCTCTATAGTCATATAAAAATGCTCTAAATCACTATTGATTAAAGAAATAAAATTAAAACAACTCTGAGGTACCACCTCACACCTATCAGATTAGTCAGTATGACTAAAAAGAAAGTGACAAATGTTGGAAGTGATATAAAAATTGGGACACTAATTTACTATTGGTGGAATTGTAAATCGATCCAACCATTCTGAGAACAATCTGGAACTATGTGCAAAGGGTTATTATGCTATAATACCCTTTGACCCAGAAATATTACATCTGTATCTCAAAAAAATCAAAGAAAAAGTAAAAGGACCTATATGTACAAAAGTATTTATAGCAGTTCTTTCTGTGGTAGCAAAGAATCAGAAATCGAGGGGATGTCCATCAGTTGTGGAATAGCTGAACAAATGTGATATATGAATACAATGGAATACTATTGTGCATAAGAAATGATGAGTAGGTAGACAGCAGAAAAACCTGGAAAGACTTACAGGAACTGTGTGCAGAACCAGGAGAACATTATATGCTGTAACAGCAATATTGTATGATTATCAACTGTTAATGACTTCACTACTCTGATTAATACAATGATCCAAGACAATTCCAAATGGCCCATGAAGAAAAAATACTATTCTTCTCCTTAGAGAGACCTGATGAAATCTGGAAACACATTGAAGCATAACTTTTTCACTTTCTTTATTTTTTTTATTTTCTTGCAATATGTTAATATGAAAATATGCCTTGCAGTATTTCACATGTAGAATTGACATATTTCTTGCCTTATTTAGTGGGAGAGAGGTGGTAGGGAGATAATTCATAACTCACAAAATTTTAAATGTATTTTTAAAATAAGAAAATCATCATTTTAAAAAAGCAAAAAAAAAAATTGGAGGGGAAGAATACAAAAAAATTGCCTTTCAAATCTATATAGAGACGAAAAGTACATAACCAGAAAATTGATGGAGAGGATCGCAGAAGATAAAATGGATGATTTCAAAAACATAATTTTAAAAGGTTTTATACAAACACATCCAAAAAGCTAACATTAAAAGAGAAATGACTCACAAAAAATATTGCAACAGTTTCTTTGATAAATGTCTCATTTCTAAGATATCTGAAGAACTCATTCAAATTTATAAGAATAAGAGCCATTCCTCAATCAATAAGCGTTAGTGCATGAAGGACATTTCTGAGGGGAGGAAATCCAGGCTATCTTTAGCCATATGAAAATTGCTCTAACTCACTACTGATTTGTGAAATGACAATTAAAACAATTCTCCTTACTCCCTTCAATTTGGCAAAGGTGACAGAAAAGGAAAATGATGAATATTAGAAGAAATATAGCAAATAGGCACACTAATGCTCTTTTGGTGGACCTGTGAATTCCTACCACATTCTACAAAGAAATTTGGAATAATGTTCAAAAGCTACTCAATAGTGAGTACATTTTACCAACTATAGAAATGCTAGGCTTGTACGCCAAAGAGATTTTTAAAAAGAGGCCCATATATATATATATATAAATTTATGTGCATGTATGGGTATATAGGTTTGATACATACATATACATATGTATATACACACACTTTTTATATTGGTGAAAAACTAGAATCTGAATTGATGTCCAATAATTGAGGAATAGCTCAATAACTGATAGTATGTAAATGTGATAGAATATTTTAAAAGCTATGAAAAGATTTATATGAGTTTATAGTGAAATAATAAATAGAACCAGAAGAACAATTATTATAACAACAATATTATTATTTTTAATTTTGATAACTAAGCAGAACCAGGAGAAAAATGTCTATAGTAGAACACCATAAAGACAATTCCAAAGTTAAGAACTATGATATGCAGAATGACTATCCATGATTCTAGGCAATTAAAAAATGCTATGCATTACAGAAAAATGATGGATTTGGTATGCAGAATGAAAAAGAAATATTTTTGTATGCAGTCATTGAAGGGCTTTATGTTGTTTTATGATGCAGATTTGTTACAAGAAATTTATCTTTCATTTTTTCCCAATGGGATCAAGGGTGAGAGGGAACTAAATTTTTGCTATTTTTTTTTTTTTAATACAGAGGTAGGGGCTACTACAGATGTGAATTTTTGCATGTACATTCAAATGTATTATTAGTTGCACATAACTGTTTTTACTTTTCTAATAGAAATCTCTTAAGAAGTGGAAGCAATCTATAAATGTTTGTAAAACACATCCATAAAACTTTAAAAAAAAAGAAAAACACTGAAAAGAGCTCCACCAATCCAAGGGAATATAGTGGTATCACAGAATCACAGAATTCTTAATTTTGATAAAAATAACTTCAAATTTAGCCATTTGACCCTTTATAAGTGTTATATACGACAAGGAATTTCCCATAAATAAGAGTTATTTATAAAATTTAAATCAATAAACAAATAATAGTTGATGTTTTATACATCCCTATTAATTGCATAATATTAAGAGGAAGAACACCATTTCTTACATGTGTTGTATTACCAAGCTTTGGCCACACGATGGCGACATGTCCTCACATTTCACCATAACTGAGTTTTGCTAGTTTCCAAAAGCAATTTAGCCTGCTAAGTATCTTCCTATGTAGAGTAAACGCAGGGTGGCTGACTGAACACTAAGTGAATAGAAACAAAGGAAGGAAATATTGAAGAGCATCAGCAGTCTACTTAAGATGAAACAAGTAATTGCGAGAAATAGTAATTTAGGCAAGAGAATTACTATTTAGTAATTTTTACAAAGCAAATTTGGAAATATAAAAGCATCAAAGCACTAATCTGTGGAATAATTGGTTTCAGATGTGCTCCGTTTAAAAGGTTTTGTAATGTATTTTATATTACTTTGAATAAAAATATCCTAGTTACCATTTATGATGAATGTCAGTAGGATACATCGTGGCATAGTGGAAAGAATGATGCACTGGGAACTATGAGACCCAAGTTCTAGTGTAGTGTCTGCTCCTGGCTTGCCTCAGTTTACTTATCCACAAAGTAATAGTTAAGACCATATAGCATTTTATAATTTATAAAACAATTTCATGTATTATTTCCATTCACTTGAAGCATTGTCTGGAATACATTCAGACTACATTTGTTGTTTATTTGTTTGTTGACTTCTTTGTTTCTTTAATTGCCAAAAGGACATTAATTGAGCCTAGGATTTTAATGTTCTAGGAAGTCCCAATGGAAGGAATTCCTACTACCAATGCTTGTTGACGACTTTTCTGCAATGTATGACCTGAGACACTTGCTTAGAATACTAAGTGGTTAATTGACTTGCCCCAAGGTCACAGGCAGTAAATGTCAAAGGTGAGACTTGAATCTATGTCTTCCTTGGAGTCAAGGAGAGCTCTCAGTTTTCTCTTATTAAAAACATCAAAAGCACTGAGATTTTTAGGACATTCTTTGTTTATATTATTACCTGTCCTCAAAATTCTCCATAACACAAAGGACCATATTTAACAAAACATTTGCAATTATGGACTCAATCAATTTACAAATATTTGTAAACTGCCAGAATTTCATGTTCTCAAAAGAATAAAAGTTGTCGCCCAAAGGTCAATGGAAAGGCACATAATGTATGTAAATAGGTAACACCATATTACCAGTCAATAGTTACTAAAGGAAGTTGTAATCAAAAATATCATTGGAAAGCCATATGACTAGAAGATAAACTGGTTGTGTAATAAGAGGAAAGGAAAACCTTTGGGCAGCCAATGTATTTCACTGTCATCCACAGAATGTTAAGAGATTAAGGAGATCATCAGCATGCCAGGTGGAGTTCCAGGAGGGATTTCTGGGAGACCATAGATAGTAGTCCCACAAGACAGATAAGGAATCATAAATGGATCTCAACTGTGTTGTTAGAGATGATATCACAGATATATTGAAGTATCCACTTCACTGACTTCCCCTCTGACATTAATTTATCTTCTTTTAATCCCTCTATCATCTCATTCCCACTATTCTATGAGTATCTCTAGCTGCAGTTACAGAACTATCAGAGATGTTTTAGAGAACCGTAATAATTTTTATGATGTTATCCTAATGTATTAAACTTGTAAAGATAAGCCTTCAAGCTTCTTCTTAAGTAGTTGTTAATACATTTATAATACACATAGTTATATTAACTATATAATTAGCCCCTTTAATTATATAAAATCATACATCTCTGAAAGTTCTGATATAACATCTAGGCTGTACCATGTAAAGTATTGGTTTTGTAGTCAGGAAGACCTGAGTTTAAAAGCTTTGTGGCTCTGAGCAAAGAACTTAAACTTTCTTAGCTTCAGTTTCCTTATCTGTAAGATGATGGTAAAAATAACACCTACATCTCTTTCACACAGGATTGTTGTTGTTTTTTTAAAGCAATTAGGGTGAAGTAACTTGCTCAAGGTTACACGATCAGTCATTATTTATGTGTGGGTGCTCATTTTCTGCATCCGGATCCAATCCTGGGTTGTCCCAATTCCAGGGCCAGTGCTCTTAGTCACTGGGCTACCTAGCCACCCCCACACAGGATTGTTTTTGAGGACCAAGTGATACAGATGAGAGAGTGAGAGAGAGAGATCACTTTGCAAATCTTAAAGTATTATAAAATATTAGCTATTATAACAGTTATCAGTAGGAAGCATTAGGGCAAGGTACACACACACACACACACACAAACACACAAACACACAGAAAGCTTGCTGGATTTAGAGTCAAAAATCTTGGTTCAACTTCTACCTTTACTTGTTATTAGCTGTGTGACCATGCACAAATTACTTAGTTTCTGTGGACTTCAGTACATTATCTGTAAGATGAATCAGCTTGGAATAGAGGGTGTCTAAGGTCATTTCCAGCTATAAATCTATGATCCTATATTTCTGTCACATTTTCTATCACCATCATCATATTTCTATCATTTTCTATCATCATTTTCTATGGACATCCAACAAGGATCTATAAGTTATGTGTGACTCATTTGATCCAATGTTGTGGCATTTTAAGCCTAATTAACACTTGTCTGATTAGGTCTATATGAGATTAAACTGTTCCTAAACAGGTCTTCTATAAAGTATTATATAGATTAAACTTTTATATGAGCTAAACTGACACATGAAATGTCATCTGAGATTACTTGGATCGATTTCTAACTACATTTGAATGAATGTGATGATGATGATGATGATGATGATGATGATGATGATGATGATGATGGTGATAATGACTGAACCTTTGATTTTATCAGTGTAGGAAGTTTCCAAACTTCCAAAGAAAAATACCTTTTACCATTGCATATAGACACATCATTTACAACTGAATGAAGCAAGGAATTATCTGGGCCACTGAGAGTTTAAATGATTTGCTCTAGGTCACACAGCTAGCATGTATCAGAGGTAAGACTTGAACCTTGATTATTATTAACTGAGGCTGGTTCTCTATTCACTGCTCCTCACTACCTCTCTAATAAATAGCATGAAAAATGTTAAGAGCCAACATGAAGTAGTGAGTAGAGACTAACCTCCAAATTGGGTAAACCTACATTCAAGTCCCATCTCTTACAAGTCACTCTACCTCAGGGTCCCAGGCAACTGTTTTAAGATGATTCTGCTCATCATCTGAATTCACAGAATAAATTTTCACATGGGTGGAATCCTGCACCAATAAAATTATAGATCCAAAAAAATTAAAAGATTAAATTTACATGGCTACATAAATAGGCATTTCTGATCAGGTGGTGCAGTAAAAAACTTAGATAACTTTGTTCACACACTACTAGAAAAGGCAGGGTTTTTCTCTCTTTGTGAGTCCTTTTTCCCTTTCCCCATCTTTTTTTTCTGCTTCTTGTACCACCACACCCAACCTGCCCCCAAAGAGACATTACATAACACAGAATAAATGAGGATGAAATAAGACAGCATAATCATCTATTGATACAAAAACTAAAAAAACATTCATGCAATGGGATGAGCTAAGAAGTACCTATGGCTTGTCTGACCTACCTTTGAACCTCAGTGTATTTTGGCACTCTTCCTCTTTACCTTCCTCTCCATTCCCATATCTATTATCTTGTCTGGATGCACTTTTAAAATTGTATGGAGCCATATTATTTTTTATGTATCATAAAGAGACTTTGGAGAGAATTTTACATTAGTTTTAGAAAAAAAGATGTTGATTTGTCACAGTAGCAGCCCACATTTATATAGCACTTCATATTTTACAAAGTATTCTATTCACAATGCTATGTGTAAGTGGTGCAAATTTGTTCCTTTTATTAAATGGAGAAAAAGAAACTCTGAGAGATTAAAAGACTTGCTTAAAATTAGACAGCAAATGACTGACAGGACTTGTATTCAAATGCTTCTGCAAGAGTCTAGAGTTCACCTAGCCGCCTCTCTTCACATGAAATGTAATTATAACTATCATATTGGGGACAGTTGTTTCTTCCCCATCCCAGTCCTGGAGGAAAACTCAATTTACAAAACACCTTTACCAGAATTAAATCCAAATAATAACATGCTTTTGGTGTGGTCATGAATAAACAAGAAAGAGGAATTAAGCTCTTTTCAGAAGATAGCCCAGCATGCCTTACATAATATGTATCCCATTTCCATTTATAGTGGAATAGATTTCATTTTAAACAGCCATTTTCCAAATTTATGTGATGGTAAATACAATGGATTGCATTATTTCAGACCTAACATTTGAAAGGCTTGGGCCTTAGATTTAGCATGCATTAATTTCTACAAGACACTCTGATAGAATTGAGCCATTTTTCTTCTTTATAATGTATTTGCAATGTATTAGGCTTCTCTAAGCTAGTCTTAGAAGATTATGAATCTTTTTAGCTCACTTTTGCAAAGAATTTCTGAGTCTACTCTATGTCACTTAAAAAAAAACCCAGCAAAATGCTATTTCAGTGATAAAGTTTACAGCCAGATGAGATGAGGAGCTGATAGCAACAAGATAGAGTTTGGACAGCAGAAGATAACTCTCCTCATCACATAAAGTAAAGAAAGTGGAAACTCAATCTCCCCAGTGTCCTTTTTTCAGTTTTTCATTTTTAGTTGCACAGTATAAAGTAACAGAAGATAGTAATAAGAGTAAAATAACATTTCTCTGCTAACCTGTACAAATAACATTCAAAAGAAAAACATGGAGCAATTTTCAGGGAGGGAATTTCTTGAGCAAAGCTTTCTTTTCCTAAAATTTCTCCAAGTACTTTTGGGATGAAAAAGAATCATGTAGAGAGTAATAAAAGCATGATAGGAAAAAAATAAGACTGGGGACAGTTGAAAAGTACCTAACTGCTAGCTATCATGAAAATAGAAGATGAATGACAATTTGCCTCTAAACTGATGCTCACTTAAAGGATCACAAGATTTACACGAACACTAACTTTCCATATAATGGAAGAGTCTTATTATGGGTGGTTTTCATTACTGTGACAGATGAGCAGAGCAATTTTCTCTACCCTTTGCATCTAATTATATAATGGGACACCAACATAAAGGTTACTTTATCACATTTAGTATAAACCAGAGTGCTAATGATGCTTACAAGGTAGGTTTTCCAGCAAATTCAACAATCAAGAACATAGCAGTTTTGGGGAAAGCCTTTAAGCATAAAGTAAGGACAGCTATCACAAAGTCCATGAAATTAGAGGGGAAAGAGCCTAGGAGTTACTAAGCCTGAATTCAAATTCTGATTCTACCACTTACCAGATGTGTGGACTTTGGCAAATCACTTAATTTTTCTGAACCTCATTATGTTGGTTTGTGTTTTTTTTTTTAACCTGTAAAATGGGGAAGAAGCCTCAATACTTTTCAGGGCTTGTATGAGATTGAAATGAGATGTATTTGAATTAATTTGAAAAAAAATAAGCATTATTAAGGGCAGAGCATTTAATCATTACCAATAAGGAGAGAATCCCATACCAGTGGGCTTTGGAACAAGGGTTATGCAATCTAGTGCAATTATAATTTATTACACTTTAAAGGACAGAAGCTGTTGACTTAGTTGATTTAGTGGACGCAGTCATTTTGTTTTCCCTGGCAACCTTGTTTTTCCTAGGATATAGTGGGAGTAGCAAATTAGAAGTGATATGTGGGCATCACCTTTAGAGGTAGTCCAACCTGAGAAGAGTGAGAAGAGACAGAACTTTTGCCTAATAGGGAAGAATACTAGAGAAATTTTTCCTGAAAGAGCCCCATAACATGGGTTGCTACGTACTTTGGTAGTCATGGAAAGTATTACAAACATACAAATTTATATTACCAAAAGAAATCCCAGATGTTCCTAATAATAACTCGAAACTACTAAGAAGTTAAATGATTTTCAGAGCACTCCTATATATTAAGGTGAAAATTGTGTTTTGAATTCAGAGTTTTTTGTTAAAATGGTCAAAATTAAAAGTTTGTAGAATTTTAAAAGGGCTTTGAATCATTTATATGAAAATTTCACTTATTTGTTTAATAACTCATTTCTCAGTGATGCTGAAAGCATATGGTATTGCTGTATTACTGTTAGAGATTCTAGATGTTGTCATTTCTGTTATGTGAACTAATTAAGGGGGAACTACAGTGGCCTAAAAATTCCAAAGTTCATTTCTGTTTGTCTAGGATACATCTGATATGACTTTGGTGAAGTTTAGTATCTGAATTATTTTCCCATAGGCTAATGTTTTAATTGTTTTTCCTTCAGTTAGTTTTGCACCCATAAAAGCTAGGAAACAGAAGTAACTGTTTAGCAATACATTGATAAAAGAAATAAGCAGAGTATTAGAAATCAACATGATTAATATGGAATAAGAAATTATTGACAGATGAATAATTGAGACAATTATATTTAAGCTCAAAACTTAAAACTAGCTTTATTTTTGCTGAAATGAAAAGAAAGTCAAGTCTCAGAAGTCCATTTAATCAAAAAGAAGAAAAAGGCTTATTTACACGTGGTGATATTCACTAATCTTTCCTCTTTCCTTCCTACTTCTAGTTCCCTCCTCTGTAAGTATGAGTTATTGCTTCTTGGGAGATTTTGTAATATATTTCTTATTGATGCTTTTGAGCTTTACCTCATAATCAAGGGAAAAGGGAACATCTTCCCACCCCAATCTGAGTTACTGAATAAAGGAAAATGGTTAAGCAAGTATACCCAATAATGCACTGGCTATATCTAACCATATATACAAGAGGCTGGTCTAATAGTCCCTTTTCCCCTCTGCAATGAAGAGGGAAGTAGGTTTCATTTTTCCTCAGTTAGCATTACTGATTTTTCAGTTACTCAGAATCCACCTTCCTTTTAGTGATCTCATTTACATGATTGTAATCTGTGTATTGTATTCTTTTGGTTCTTATTTCACTCTCTTACCTCTTCATACAAATCTTCCCATGTTTCTTTCACTTCTTCATATGTATCTTTTCTTGCTTTACAGACATATTCTGTTACATTCATTTTTTAATGGCCACCAATTTTATTTCCAGTTCTTTGCTACCACAAAGAGAATTGCTATGAATATTTTGGTAGATAATAGATCTTTTTTGTTTGGTTTTTACCTCCTTGCGTCATATGCCATGAAGTGGTCCTTAGAGAGTGTCCCACCTCCAATGATGAATAGAAAATAAAGTGTTCTGATTGGAACAAGAAAGCCCCAAAGACAATTTCATCCTCAGAATGATTAAATGACTTGCTCAAGGTTATGGAATCAATTTTTGACAAAACCAGGAAAGACAATAGGCTAGCTGATTAATTGACAAGCATTTAGTATGTGTCCAGAACTGTGTTAAGCTCTGGAGAAACAAAGAAAGGCCAAAGCAGTTCCTGCCCTCAAGCTCTCATTCCAATGGAAGAGAAAATCAAAAGGTAACCTCAGTGTAAAGAGAGATCAGTCTCAAGTAAGGTCATCTCAGAGAGGAAAGAATTAATATCTGGCTGGACTGGGAAAGGCTTTCATTAGAAGATAAGACTTGAGCTAAGTCCAGATGAAAGCCAGGAAAATGAAGAGGCAGAGATGAGAAGGGATACCATTCCTGACATGAGAAATAATAAGTATAAGGGTGTGGATAAAGGAGTTGTGCTGTGTTCAAGAAATAGCAAGCAAGCTAGTATAGCTGGATCATAAAACACATGAAAGGGAGTGAGGTATAAGAAAACTGGGAATGTGAGAAGGGGCCAAGTTATGCAGAGCTTTAAATTCCAAAGGACTTTATATTTGATCCTGCAAGTTATAAGGAGCCATTGGATTTTATGGAGTAAGGGGCTGATATAATGAGAACTACACTTTAGAAAAATTGCTTTGACAGCTGATTACAGGACAAAGCTAATTACAGGAGAAGTATTTGAGACAGGGCAACAAATTTCAAGGCCATTGTAATAATTCAAGTGAGAATGAAAAGGACCTGAACTTGTGGCTATGTGGGTTGAAAGAAGGGGACATAAATGAGAGGTCTTATGAAGGTATCGATGACAAGATTTGATAACAGATTAGATATATTGGGTATGCATGAGTGCTGAGTCAAGGATAATGCCAAAATGGAAAAACTGAGTGACTAGGAGGGCGGTGGTACACTCAAAAGAAGTAAAAGTAAAATTTGAGGAGATGAAAGAGATTTAAGGAAAAGATGAGGGATTTTTTGGATGTGTTAACTTTGGGCAACCCATGCGAGCCAGGTCAATATCTCTAAGAGGCAATTGTTGATGTGGGACTGTAACTCAAAAGAGAAACTTATATAGGTCTGAGAATCACTGCACAGAGATGATCATTCAATCAACAAAGGCAGATGAGATAACCAAATTCGATTGAGTAGATCACAAAAAGAATAGGACCCAAGAGTGAGCCTTAGAAGACACCCTCTGTAGTCATGACATAGGTAAAGATGAAACAAAGACTACTAAGGAGCATTCAACACATAGGAACCAGAAGACCAGAGGAAATGAGAGAGGCAGAGAGAAAGAATCAGTGCAGAGGTGATAAGTGTTAAATGCTACAGCAAGGTCAAGAAGGATAAGGATTGAGGAAAAGTTTTCCTCATTAAGACCAATGCACTTCCCATTACATAATGCTGCATCTCTAAAAATTCTTTGGGTCAAATTGTGGACTAAAGTTGAGGGAATATGTATAGCACTGAAATTGTAAGTTCGGTGTTATGGTGAAAGCAATGCATTATTCATCACTATGTTAACAGAGGAGTAAGGCACTGAATTCATAATGTAATTTTACTGCATATTACATACCTGTGTTAAAAATTTATGTTATGTATTATGCTAACTCCTTTTAAATTTTAATGCAATTCAACAAACATTAAGTGTTTACTATGTGCAGAGAATTTAACAAAGATGAAAAATGGCATAGTCTACCTCCACCAGGAGCTGAAAGTTTAGTAAGGATAGTGAGACATACACAAGCATTTCCTTCCTGTTTCTAACTCAGTGTAAGATAGTTTGGAAGAACCTGATTTTTTATTTTCTCTATAAATTCTCTAGATGTTTCTATGAGAAATCTCTTTTTAAACTTTTGTTAATGAGGAAAGTGGCTTTCTTTTGTTTTTCATCTCCATAAGAGTGGGAAGTATCTTTTTTTTTCAATTTCTCTTGTTGTTGGCTAATAAATTAGGTTTTATATTTTCCATTTCTCTTTCTAAATCCTCTCCGTTTCTCAGTAATTTTCCCTGTTGAAGATCACACATAGTGGCACAGGTGCCACTGGAAAAGTCATCTACCATCCTCAGGTATATTCACTCTCACCCTTCAGATCACCTTGTGGCTGTTACATGCTTTTCTAAGAGAGAGGATCTGTTCTTCGAAGTAGTGATAGCAGTAGTAACCAACAACTGAGACAGGGCAACAAATCTCATATCTCTTTTTTTTTTTTCATTTTTATTTTGGGTGGGACAGACTGAAAGAGCCTCACAATATAAACAGGTGTGAATAGAACCTTGTCTTCCTTGGAGTTCTTAATACATACATCTTCCAAATTTCTCTTACTGTAGAGGGCACTACTAGTCTTCTAGTCAACTGTATTCACAAACAGTGTCTTCTTCAACTCCTCACTTTCACTCACCCCACATATCCAATAAATTGGATCTTTCATAAATGTCCCCTCCTTTATCACCTCTTCTAGGGACTAATGCCATTGCATCCTATTCACTGATCCTACTGTGAGAATCTTTTCTTCTATGCAGCTGACAAAGTGATCTTTTTAAAGCATAGATATGTCCATGTCACTCTCTTTCTCAGTAAACTCCAGTGACTTCCTAATGAATTCAGGATCAAACATTATTTGGTCTTTATTTCATCAGTTTTAATTTCTATAAGCTTTATAATATACAGGGTGTCCCTAAAGTCTGGACACACAGGAAATCTCATTAACTATGCATATTTCAAGAAAAGAAATAAATGAAGTTTTTAAGAACATTTTATTTAATTAGCACAAAGTTTAGCCATGATAGTTTCATATGGAATAAAAGCTTTAATTAGCTATTGCAGACTATTTTCCATATCAATGAGATTAATTTAATTTCATTACTTAATGAAATTTCCTGTATCCTATGTTTTCCTATGAAATCTCATTTATGCTACATACTTAATTAGATCAATGGTACATGCACAGTATATTTATAAATATACTTACATCAATTCAAATCAATATTTATTAAGCTTCTACTATGTTCCAGGCACTGTACTAAGTGTTGGGGATCTAAAAAGAAGCAAGAATTAGTCTTTTCCCTAAAGGAGATTACAATCTAATGGGGGAGACAATATGCAAATAAATATTTACAAAGCAAGCTACTATACAGAATAAATAGGAAATAATTAGAACCAGAAAAGCATTAGAATTAAGAAGGGTTAAGGAAGGCTTCCTTTAGAAGGTGGGATTTTATTTGGGACTTAAAGGAAAGGGAGGTCAGTACTTGGAGCAGAGGTTCTAGACATGGGGCCAGTCAGAAAAAAATGCCCAGAGCTAAGAAATGGAGTCCCTTGTTTGTAGAACAGCCAGGAGGCCAGTGTCAATGTATCAAAGGATATGTTTTGGGGAATAAGGTGTTCATTGTTGTTATTCCATCATGTCTGGCTCTTCATCTTGGAGAAAACACTGGAGCTGTTTGCCATTTACTTCTCTAGCTCATTTTACAGAGAAAACTGAAGCAGAGTTAAATGATTTGCCCAGGGATATAGTAAGTGTCTGAGGTCTAATTTGAACTCAGATCTTTCTGACTCCATGCTGGATGCTCTATCCACTTCACGTCCTAGCTGTCCCAAGAGAGTAAAGTGTTAGAAAAATGGAAGGTTCTATGTGGAGGGGAAAGAAGGTTATAAATGGCTTTGAATGCCAAATAGAGCATTTTGCATTTGCTTCTGGGGGCAATAGGAAGCAACTAAAGTTTATTGACTAGGAAGGTGACATGATCACATTTGCAGTTTAGGAAAATCACTTTAGTGACTAAATGGAGAATATATTTCATGGGGGCGAGGCTTCAGGCAGGTAGACAAGCCATCAAACTATTAAAATAATCAATGCATGAAATGAGTGTACTAAACTGGTAGTAGTGTCAGAGGAGAGAAGGGGGCATATTTGAGACATGTTGGATAGGTGAAATTGACCACCCTGATAATAACTTGGATATTGGGAGGAGGGGAATGTTGACAGATAGTGAGAATCAAGGATGACTTCTAGGTTGCAAGCCTGAGAGACTGCTGGTATTGACCTCTGCTGTGATAGGGAAAGTAGAAGGTGGAGAGGGTTTAGGAGGAAACATAATGAGTTCTGTTTTGAACATTTAGTTTAAGGTGAGGACTGGACATCAAGTTCAAGATGTCTGAAAGGCAGGTCAAATAGGAGATTAGAGGTCGGGAGAGAGTTTGGGACATATAGAGGGTTCAGAATCATCAGCATGAAAGATGGTAATTATATCTATGGGAGTTGATGAGATTAGCAAGTGAAATAATATAGAAGGAGAAGAGAAGGGAAGCCAGGACATAACCCTAAGGGTCACCTACAAATAGATGGCATGATCTGGAAGAGAATCCAGCAAAGAAGACAGAGAAGGAGTGGTTAGATAAGTAGAAGGAAAACTAGGAAAGAGTGGTGTCCTGAAAACCTGGAAAGAAAAGGATATGGAGGAGAGAGTGATCAATAGCGTCAAAGGCTGCAGACAGGTCAAGGAGAATGACGATTGAGAAGAGGCCTTTGGATTTAGCAATTAGGAGATGATTAGTGACTTTGAAGACACAAATTTCTGTGGAATGATAAGGTTGGAAGCCAAATTGCAAGGGGTTAAGAAGAGAGTGAGAGGAGAGGTAAACATCTATTGTAGACATCTTTTTTGAGGAGTTTACCTACAAAAAGTAGGAGAGAAATTGGACAATAGTTAGCAGGAATGGAAGGACTGAGCAACTTTTTTTTTTCAGGAGAACCATGAGAAGTTTTGTAGGTGATAGAGGGCAGAGAGGGAGGTGGGAGGGAGAAGGAGAGAGAGAAGACTGAAAATAAGGGAAAGAGTGAAGACAACAGAGGGGCCAATCTGGAAGAGATGGGACAAAATGGGACCACTTGGATAGGTAGATGGGTTGGCCTTAGTAAGAACACTTCATGTGAAATGGGTTAAGGAGGAAAGAGTAGCAGAAAGTATCTGTATGAGGGAAGATGAGGAAGAAGGGAGAAGAGGGAGTTAAGAAGTACTAAAAATACATAGAAGATTTTATCATCGAAAAGTTTGCAGATTACTGCTTTAGAAAAAAGTTCTTTCAGTGTGGGCACCTTGGGAAAAGTGAATGAGTAGGAGAGAGGAATTCCCCTACTGCTGCTACAATTCTTTGTATCTCTAGGCAATCACAAATAGGGAAAGATGTTTTTATCCTAACTTCTTCCTGTATTCTTAGGTATTTGGGAGGTAATCTGCCTCCTTTGACTTCTAATAAGACCTTTTACAAGGCAGATGAAGAGTGACTTTTCAATGTATATGATATGCATACATACACATAGTAGAGACAGGCTTAGATTGCTTGTAAATCATTCAGCAATTTCATTTTTTTTTTGCTTATGTTAGGCAGCTAATCTTCCTACTTTCCCATGAAATTACACGGAAAATGAAGCATTTAGAGCATTTTCAAGCATTTAGTACTATTACACCTTTTGTGAAACAGAGTTTCCCACCTCCCCTCCAGTTTTAGTAATGTTGAAAGTTCATTGGATAATGAATTACCCTGTAAGGTGAGTGCAAGATAAAATTATGTGTATAAAATGAGTAAAGCAAGTGAAGACCCACTGATAGGCTTAAAATTATAGATTTAATGTGACTATTGCCTTTTGGAAATGATGGATGCAAGAAAAAGAACAAATATTTATACATAATAATTGCTCACACACATTAACTGTTAGGGAACTGGGGTAAACTTTTCTGGGCAACTGAATAACATCAACTACCATCACTGTTTTAAATATATTGTATATATCATCTTAATTAACAAAAATTATGAAAAAATTATATGGAGAAAGAAAATTATGGTACAGTGAAAAAAAATTTTTTTTTTAAATTAGAAGATCTGGAACCTGGATGCTTCCCTACTCCTTACAAAGATGTCCATGTCTCCTTCATCCTCAAACACCCTTACTTGAATCTTCCATCCCTGCTATTATCTCACCTGTCTTTTGCCTTTTGTGGCTAACCTCCTTGAGAAAGTCATCTATGTTAGATATCTCCATTTCCTCTCTTCTCACTCCCTCCTTAACTATCTATATTCTGACATCTGATCTCATCATTCAATGAAAACTGCTCTCTCTAAAGCTACCAGTGACCTCTTGACTGCCAAACCCAATGGCCTTTTTTCTCAGTTTACATCCTTCTTGACTCCTCTACAGCTTTTGACACTGTCAACTACCCTCTTTTTGATACTGTGTTCTCTCTAGGTTTGGGGGGCACCACTCTCTTTTGCTTCACTTCCTACTTACCTGATGACTCTTCAGTCTTCTTTACTGGATCTTCATCCAGGTTGCTCCCACTAACTTTCAGTTTCCTACAGCATTCTGTCTTAGTCTCTTTTCTCTTTCCACTTTGTACTATTTCACTTGGTGACCTAATCATCTATAATAGATTTTATTATCTATGCAGATGATTTTCAAATGCCCTAATGAAGTCTTCACTGTTCTGTAAGACCTCCAGTTTCTCTTCTCCAAGTGATTCTCAGACATATCAAAAAGAACATTCAGTAGATATCTTAAAGTCAATATATTGAAAACTAAACTCTTCTTTCCTCCCATAATCCTTGCCTCTTCCAAACTTCCCTATTATGGTCAAGAACAATACCATCCTACAAGTTCCCTAGGCTTGCAACCTATAGGTCAAACTCAATTCTTTACTAACTCCTACTATACCCACTCCATATCTAATTTGTTACCAAGAATTATCAATTTCACCTTGGAAACATGTCTTGAATATACCCCTTCCTCTCCCCTGATACTGTCATCATCCTGCTTCATGCCTTCATCTCCTCATACCTGAAGTATACCAATAAGAGCCTGCTAATTAGTCCAGTTACCACAAGTCTCTCCCCACTTCAGTCAGTCTATCCTCAATTCAGCTGCCAAAATACTTTTTCTAAAGCTCGAATCTAACCATGTCACATCCCTACTCAATAAACTCCAGTGGCTCTCCATCACCACCAGGGTCAAATACAAAATCATTTCTTTTGCATTCAAAGATCTTAATAATCTTTTCCCTCTACCCCAACTTTCCAAACTTCTTCTATTCCCATTTACTCTTTACTCCAGTGACACTGGCCTCCTTGCTATTCACTGAACAAAACACTCCATCTCTCAGCTCCTGGAATTTTTTATACCTATCCAACTAAAATTCTGCCTTCAACGAGAAATTATTCCTAAACCTTTTTAATTGTAGCATTTTCCCTCTGCTGATCATTTCCTCTTTACCTATATATAGTCTGTTCTGAGCTCGTTAAGGGTAGGGCCTTTCTTTGTATTCATGAGCACTTAACAACGTTTTGGGAACACGGTAGCTACTTAATAAATGTTTATTGACTGACTAGATTCAAATCCTTCCTTTGTCACATAGGACCTATGTGACCTTTCTTGGACAAGTCACTTAACCTCTTCTCTGTAAAATGAGCTTGGACTTTATGGCCTCTAAATTCCCTTCCTGCTCAATATTTATGGTCCTAAGATTTATTCATTCATTATTACATTTGCATGTAGTTTGGTGATTTGAAATTGAAATAATTCATTCAGTCAATAGATGGTACCGGAGAGTTGGTTGTTAGTATATCAGGTTGGAATTAATTCAGTGATGAGAATCAGCTCTTAGGGAAGAGTTTTATTTTGCTGTTGTGATGATGACAAGCAAGAAGATATCCCACAATTATTCCTTACTTGTCAACAACACCAAAAGCTCTGAAACGTGGCATTTGAGTCATATTGCAAAATAGATTGTTTCAATATCTTTCAGTGATTGAAGTTTATTAATTTCAAATATGAGTACGAATATGAGGGTTGAACATTTTGGAAAAAATAAATAGAAGAATTATTTATCTTTTCCATTAAATTGGTATTATGAAATAAATCTGGTGTGTTTTAATTTAAACAGTACACATAAAGGTATTAATATAGTTCGCTTCATTTCAGTGTTTATTATCTACTTCAAGCAAAGGCAACCTATATATTTATATGTGTGTGTACATACATTCTATCATACTGAATTATTCTTTAGTCGAAAATTAGGCTCATCTCAAACTCCGATACTTCCCGGACCCCTCTAGCTAATCCTAGCATATCCCTTCTTTTTGACCTTATATAAGGTGTATTGTTAATATATCTCTGGGGACTTATGTTCTGCCTTGCATTGTTTTTTCTTGTTTGTTAGTTTGTTTAAAAAAAAAAAACCTGATTGAGAGTTAGGAAGATCTGACTTAAGCCCTGCCTCCTATACTTACAACTATATGACTTTGGGCAAGTTATTTTTGTTGAGGGAGGGCAGGGGGGAGTACAAGTTTTATTCATTTTTTGCCTCAAGTTTTATTCTTTTGGGGAGGTTTTGAGTTTCATTCATTTGGGGAGAGGATGGGTTGAACAAGTCATTTAATCACTGCCTGCTACAGTTTCCTCACTTGAAAATGGGAATAACAAAGCTCCTACCTCCCAGGGTTTTTGTAAGGATAAAATTATATATTTGCAAAGCACTTCATAAAACTTAAAACATTACAAAATGTGTTGTTGTTTTTATCATCATTTTATCAAAATACATAGCTCTTCTTGAGGAACCTCTTCTACCAGAGTAACTCAGCCTGCTTAAAGAATTTCCTCTGAGCAGTGGGTAAAGTGACTTGCCCAGAGTGATATAGTCAATATGTGGCCGAGGTAGGATTTAAATTGAGATCTTCCTGATTCCAAAGCAGCTCCTTCTTTCCAACACAACACTGCCTCTATTTATTGCAAATATGTCCCTTATCATCAGCTAACAGAATGAATAACAAATCCTAAGTGGTCACAATATCTAGAATGACACTCCATATTTGAATTAGGCTGAAATTAATAACCATAGCTCACATAATTATAACTTTAGATTTGGTGAATATAAAAACATGCAACCACTTCATGGGATTAATTATTTGCACTAATGAGGATCTAGCTGGCTGAAGTCAGAAACTTTGTCAGAGTGACATTGTGATATAATGGAAAGAGTAGAGTACTGGGTGTACCGGAGAGCTGGGTTCTGATTATTTCTCTACCAGTGGCTTCATAAGTGATGTTGAGCAAGTCATAACTTTAAACCTCACTTTCCTTATCTACAATATAAGATGGTTGACTTAAGATTGCTTCTCATTTTAAATCCTATGGTTATATGATTTTCCTTATTTTATATGTCACCTAAATCACATGGGCACAAATAGTAGCTCAATAAACAATCACTTAGGGAGCCAAGATGGCGGAGTAGAAACAGCTCATCCAAGCCACTCTACCCCCAGATTCCCCCCAAACTATGTAAAAGAGGACTCTGAACAACTTCTGGAGCCCCAGCACCCACAGAATGACACAGAGAAGCTAACCTCCCGCTGAGGACAGCCCAGCAGCCCTGCAGGAAGGACCAGCGCAGTGGTCTGGGACCTGGCAGCTCGCAGAGCGCAGGAGCCGAGCCCAGGTCCACGTGAGCCGAGGTTTTAGCCCCAGGGCGACAGGGCCAGCAGCCGGCTGGAGGAACCCCAGAACACCAGGAACCCTGGCGACTCCAGAATTATCAACATAGACATGCCTAGGACAAAGTAAGAGGTTAGTGTCCTACGGACTTTGGGACCTATATTTGGGGAATGCGTCAGCTCCCTCCCCTGGGGGATTGAAGCTGCTGAGGAGACACGCCATTTTGTAGTTTTCAGAGGCAGATCCGGCTCCCAGCCTACAAATCGTGGGGAGATCCAGCGATCAGTCTTGGGGGGTAATCGCTCTTGCTTTAGCCTCCCTGGATCTGGATTGTGATCTAGGGTGGAAGTTGTGGGTGGGTTTACAGCTTGCCAGAAACGGAAGTTGCCCCCCACACGTTTGGGACGAAAATTCCTCTATCTGGCCTTAAAGCCATAGTGTGGCAACAAGCCCCAAAGTCAAGCAATTAAGTGGCAACATGCCAAGGCAAAGGAAACAGAAAAATGCAACCCTAGACTCCTATTTTGGGGGCATAGAGCGGGAAAAGGACTGTGAGGTCAGAAGTCCTGCTCCAAAAGCCCCAGGGGAAAACATGATCGGGTTGCAGGCCATAGAGGACCTTAAGAAGGACTTTAAAAATCAAGTAAGAGAAGTGGAGGAAAAATTAGAAAGAGAAATGAGAAGGATGCAGGAAAAGTATGAAATGAGCGTCAACAGCCTGACTGAAGAAAATAACACCTTAAAAAATAGACTAACTCAAATGGCTAAGGAGGCCCAAAAGGGCAACGAGGAGAAGAATGCCTTAAAAAGTCGAATTTGCCAGATGGAAAAAGAATCTCAAAAGTTCACTGAGGAGATTCATTCCTTCAGAGTTAGACTGGAGCAAAT
>WOXC01002255.1:0-103955 GCA_011680675.1 Gymnobelideus leadbeateri
CCTAGAAATCACCCTTCAAGAAATTCTCAAGGAAAATTACCCTGATGCTTTAGGTCCAGAGGGCAAAATAGAGGCTGAAAGAATCCACTGATCACCTCCTGAAAAAGATCCCCAAAAGAAAACTCCTAGGAATATTATAGCCAGGTTCCAGAATCCCCAGATCAAGGAGAAAATACTACAAGCAGCCAGGGAAGAAACAATTTCAATATTGTGGAAACACAATCAGAATAGCCCAGGACCTGGCAGCTTCTACACTGAGGGATCGAAGGGCATGGAATATGATATTCCAGAGGGCAAAAGAACTGGGAATGAACCCAAGGGTCACCTACCCAGCAAAACTGAGTATTTTGTTTCAGGGGAAAATATGGTCATTCAGTGGAATAGAGGACTTTCAAGCATTCTTGAGGAAAAAACCAGAATTGAATAGAAAATTTGACATCCAGACACAAGAAGCAAGAGATGCCTGAGAAGGTAATCAGGGAAAAGAAATCAAAAGGAACTTATCAAAGTTGAACTATTTACATTCCTATATGGAAAAGCAATAACTATGACTGATGATATATTTCTCACTATGAAAATAATGGAAGAAGGGTGTGTGGTCATATGAATACATATGTGAATGTGTGTGTGTATGGTTACAGTTATATATGGATAGAGGGCATAGGTTGAATTTGTTGGGAAGGGAGAATACTCAAGGGATGAAATTATGAGGTGAGAGAGGAAAGTGGCAAGAGGAGATGGGGAGAGACAGGGTAGGGTAAACTATCCCATGTAGAAGAAGCAAGGGGAAGTGGTTGCAAAGGAGGGGGAGAATAAGGAAGGCTAAAAAGGCAAAACCACATTCACATTGAATTTGGTTCAGGGAGAAAATGACATACATACTAAATGGGATATCTCAACCTGCAGCAGGATAGGGGGAAGGGGGATGAGAGGAGGGATGATGGATGGGAGGGCATCCTTGGGGTGAGGGGAGGTTGGAAGTACCCACTATAGAAGAGGGACAGGATCATGTAGGGAATGGACCAGGTGGGGGGTGGGATGAGTGGGAGGGAATTATAAGCAGCCTTGTACAATATATCTACTATGATAATGTTTTGCATAGCTAGACATGTACAACATATACTGAATTACTTATCTCCCAAGAGGGAATGGGTGAAAAGGGAGGAAGGAAATGGATCTGAAATTTGAGGTCGTAACATTAAATGTTTCAAATATATATAAATACTACTATTAATACTCTTTTGCTTGTAATAGGGAGACAAGATGTGCAGGCATTGGGACACAAAGACTCACCTTCCTCTAATGGAAAAGTCGATGGGGGTAAGGGGCAAGGTATGGGAGAGAGCAGATTGGAGGAAGCAATATCTTGTGGGATTACTGTTCTGGGAGGCTGGGTAGGGGAATAATGGGGGGAAAATGATTGTAACTCAAAATCTGGCGGAAATTAATGATGTACAACAGAAGTTAATAAAGCATTTGTTTAAAAAAAAATCTCAGGTTTGCTACTCTAAGTCAACATTTCTAGGGAGAAAGAGAAAGAAGACAAGGGAAGGGAAAATTAAAAGAGAGGGGAAGGAGAAGAAAAGGGTGAGAGAGAATGAGAAAGGAAAAGGAGATAAGAGAGAGAAGGTGGGAGGGAGGGGAAAGGAGAAAAGAGTAGAAGAGAGAGAGGGAGAGTTTTGTTACAGGAATGAATATAAGTTATCAAATGTCCATTTGGTGGTTAAATAGGAGTTACAGTAAAAAAAAATTATAGTACTTTGAAGCTGGGAGTGTTTTTGCTTATAGAAGCACATATTACATCTGAGACTCATTTCCTAGAAGGATGTCCATTACTAGCTATGGTAAGAGAAGTTTGTGTGTAGGGGAATCTTACCTTGCATGGGAACCTTTGCAACTTGCTTTGCAACTGTACTTATTATCTTTAGCACCCCTCTATCCTACCCATTCTATCCTTAATTCCAAAATTAGCATCTAAATGAAATTTAAATTAATTTAGTTTAAATTTAAAGTTCAAAATATAGTTTCCTTTCTTTTGTCCTAATTTTTATGCCATATTTTTAGCATTTAAACACTGGTGGCTACTTTTCTAGAATGCAAGCAATATAAACATTCTGACTAAAACATAATCTTCATACATGTTTTGTGTTCTCCAATTACAAGTAACTTAATTAACCAAATATTGGCTAGTAAGGCAGCTAAAATGAACATAGGAACCCTGTTAGCAAATATAATCAGATTATAAACATGGCTAAAAAAATAAATTTCTGATGTAAAGAGTGAAGGATATCATTGTCCTAAATAGGCAAAATGTCAGGAGAAATATGTAAAAAAAATAATTACAAATTCGTGGTGTGGTCAGTTAATAATTTGTGACCTGAATGTTAGCAATATGATTTGTGATCTAAATAATGACAACTTTAAAGAGACAAATCCAAGATCACGTGGTAGGTGAATGCAGTTTATAGAGAACCAGCCCTGGCATCAGGAGAACCTGAGTTCAAATCCAGTCTCACATATTTGACATATTTAATATCTATGTGACCTTGGGCAAGTCACTTAACCCCAATTGCCTTGCCTTCACCCCCTCAAAAATATCCAAGATCACATTTGGAGTGAGGAAAATAAAAATCCAGATCGAATATCAATAGATCTTTCATTTGCATAGTTTTTGTCCTTGGCTAAGAGATACTCTTGGGGGAAGGATTACAAAATCATTCTGGCTGGATTCTATGTAAATTCCTGCTACCCAACTTCAAGTCCGCACAGTGATCTTTTAATTTACCTCTTACTGACTCCCTAATACTCTCCTCACTGCAATTGTTCCAAACCTCTTCTCTCCTCTATTGCCTTCTATAACTTTGTGATTTCCTGGTTCATGCTGGATTTCTTGTATATGTGACATACACTGGTGATTTGTGAAATCACAGAATTGAAAAAAAAAATTCCCTTTCTAGAAGGTGGAGGTCAAATGCAATCATAAGAGACAAGACCTCGAGTTATGAGGAACTACTACTGCAGCTCTATCTCACTTAAATCCAATCCATGGAAAAGTCAAGACTTCACCTTCATGATGTCATTGGTCAACAACTCCAAAGACAGGACCTTTCATTTAGGGGGGAAATGGAGTGATAGTTCACTTCAATCTGTAGAAGTCCAAAAAATTTTCCAATGAGGATTTGGCATCTTAGCTTGATCTTGAAGAAAAAGAAATTCAGAAGGCAGATATGTGTAAGAGGAAGTAGATGAAAGAGATGGCTGGTCAGTCAACAAACATTTATAAAGTACAGAAAATGAGCCAGGAATTATGCTAAATGGTGATAATACAAATACATCCGGAAAGAAAACTATCCAGCCTAAAGGAGCTAATATCCTGGAGGAATAGAACACCTAAAAGAGAGTAGAAAAAATGGGAAGAGGGAGGAGGCAGTAAAGAAGGGGAATATATCTGGTACAGAGACATAGTAGGGGAAGTCCTATGGTGATGAATCAGTAGTACAGCCTGAAGAAGAAGTGAATAAGGGGAGAAGAATGGCAAACATCTAGGTAGGGAAGCAATAATTACAAAGAGCCACCCTTGCTGCTGCAAGAACCTAAAGAGAGATATCCATTACCCAAATAATTGCATGTACCAATTAATGTATCTGCCAAAGCAGAATTATTTGGGGTCATATTCTGCCTCTGACCTACACTTGCTGTGTAACCTTTATTAATGCTTTAGGCAATTCTTTAAGACTCTAAGTTGCAGAGAGTGTGCCAGCTTTCATTGATAAAGAAAATTCCTCCCAGGGGAGTTCCTTATAGCAATGAAATAACATCTAATCCCTATCCCTATCCCTCTCTATATCCTTATTCTTACTCCTATCCCTATCGAAACACCTATCCATATCTCTCTCTCTGTATCATTCATTATATGTCTCCTTTTTCTCAATCTGTATCTCATTCCTATCTCCATCCCATCTCTGTTTATATCCCTATCCCAGTCACTATCTCTATATTCCCTTCTCTATCCTCATCTGCATCCATATCCATATCCCTACCACTATGTTTGTATCGATATCTCTATACTTACCTGTACCCATATTCCTACCCTTATCCCTGTGTCTATTTCTTTTTCCTTTTTCTCTATCCCTATCTGTACTATATCTCTTTACCTGACCCTATCCCTATCTCTAGCTATATTCCTATTTCTATCCTTATCTGTTTCCCTAACCATATCATTATTTGTACTCTTAGCAATATCCTTTCCTGTATCTCTGTATCCCTAACTCTATTCCTATCTATATCCTGATCTGTATTTGTGTCCTTATTCCAGTCTGTTTCTGTACCTTTATAACTTTCCTTATCTGTAATTCTTACCTTTAGCTAAGTGTTCAGATGTTTTTATTCCCCTCCTAAGCCACCCTAAACTTACCTCTCTCTAACATCTAACAATTGCTTCTAGTCTTACCCTCTGATAGAGTATATTGAATCAGAGGACATTGGTTAAAATCAAACTCTCCACCATACTTCCAATGTGGACTGGATTGTGTCTCTTCACCTTTACGTCCTTTAGTTTCTCATCTGGAAATTGATTGGTTGAAACTAGGTGAACTCTGAGCTTTCTTCCAGTCTGAAATCTATGATTCTATCAGTTTAATCCCTCTTCCAGGTGACAATCCTTCAAGTGTCTGAAAATGAATATCACATAGCACTCTCCACAAGTTTCTTCTTCTCCAAGATAAACATTGAGAGTTGGACTACTCAGCTCCCAAGGCTGGCATGAGAGTCTGATGGGATATGATAGAGAAGGAATTTTTTAAATGAAGTGCTGGTATCTCACATAAATACAAGTACTGACTTTGCTATTAACTATGAGTATGCCTTAATTAACCTCCCTTGGCCTTGGTTCTCTTGTCTTTTAAGTGGGGACAATCCTTTATTTGCTTAGCTCACAAGAGATTGCTTGCTGAATAAAGTAAGATTAACTTTGAAAAAAAGTTAAAAGCTGAACAATACAGGGAAAAATGAGGTAGTTCAGCTTTGTTTTAAAAGGATGCAACCTGTGTTATATAAAATGTGTAAATATGCTTATTTTTTTAAGGTTGTCAGTTGTTAAGTAGACTCTTTGGATAAAATTTCACTTTGTCTCCAAATGATTTATTGCTGAGATTTAGGAGGGAGTTTAAGTCCTCACTATTGTCTGAAGGTAGTTAATTCTCTAAGTTCAATTCTGAATTTCATTTTCCCACATAAGCAGCTCTTTTCAGTCTGTTAGTCTTTCTCAGTTTTTCTAAGGAGACACTGCTAAATTAAATTCCTTTTTGTACCTAGAACATGAATTATGGTCTCAGTTTCATTTACCTCTTTGGCCACTTTATCACCATTAAAAATGGTCTAAAATGCTTAATTTAGGTAATGGTTTCCTTTGCTTTGGGAGTTATTCTCCTCAGCCTTGAGCTCTGTGTGATAGTGCCAAGAGATGTCAGAATTCTCTTTGGGCCAGATATTTCCTTCAAGCTCTTCCAAGATGTGAGCTGAGGTTTTGTGGAGGAAGATGAATGGGTATAGTTGAAAAACAGAACACATGCCACCTGCTTTGACTCCAGAGATGTATTTTAAACAACAGCTAGAAGATACATTCAGAATGAGAAGCTTTGGCCAATATGGCTTCCAGTAATACTTTGTGAAGGTTTCTAGAGCTATTTGCTCAAAGAAAAAAAAATAAAAGATGATTTGTGCATTACTACAACAGATCATAAAAGTTATAATTTTGAGAGATTGTATGGCTTAAAGAATCGAACACTTGGAGCTTGAGTTCTGCCTTTTATTCAGACTGGCTGGGTAATCATAGGCAAGTCACTTAACTTCTCAGTGCCCCCAAATATCTCTCTAAAACTATAGGTTACAGATCAGCTTCCAGTCTTCACTGGTGGAGTTAACTTCCACACAATGAGTTCCATATGGACAAAAGAAAACAAAACAGAAACATTACTTGTGAACATGACCAGGAAAAGATGATTTTAATAGTTCTCTCTTGATATGATTGATATTCTTTAATTTAATAAAGTCTTTCCCAGAGACTATCTTTAGTCACTGGCATCAGGTGTGCAAAGCAGGACACTTCTATATTTTAAATTTCTGGATCTCCAGATATGTATCACAAATCACCCAACCGTCATATCTTGGTCTCCATTTATTCCCTTCCTGTACTATCTCTCTTCTTGTAATCCCCTCTTGTATTTCTGAAATTGCCTTTTATTGGGGGAAATTCCCATCTGGTCAAGATACTTCTTAGTTAATCTTCCCCATCTTGGTTATCACCACCTTCTTACCAATACCAGCCAAAGAGTCATTCAGGAAATATTTCTCGAGTGCCACTCTACCAAACACTACCACCCTTAGTTGCTCCTCTCAATTAACATTTACTTTCTCCCATCAAATCTTAATGAAATAAACCTCTACTTTTTGCCTTATAAATGAAAGATTTCCAATGAGTTGCTAATGATTGGATTTGTCACTGCTGTCTTTCCCAAACCATAGTAAGAATTAGAAATCAAGAATCACAGATTCTCAAAGTATAGATCAATTTCAGAGGTCATCTAGTTCAATGCATATCTGAGGAACAATCCCCTTTACCATATCACCTGCAATTCTCTATACCTGTGTTTGCATGCAAATGGAAAGGAGTGGTGGAGGAGAGGATGTGAGTGTCCTGAACATTGCCTCCTAGAGTTGGGGTCAAATATAAATAGAAGTGTCCCTAAATCTAGCCTAGCCCTCAGTAGGAGCTGAGTCTATAAGTGTTGATAATTGGATTATGCTTCCTAACTTCCTTAATGCTAGTGCATTCCCTCTGTGATTATCTGTAATTCTCTCTCTCTCTCTCTCTCTCTCTCTCTCTCTCTCTCTCTCTCTCTCTCTTTCTCTTTCTCTCTCTCTCCCTCCCTTGCTTTCTCTGTCCCTCCCTCCCCCCCTCTCTCACACACAGATAGATATAGATATACATAGAGATAGATATAGTTATAATTTGAACATGTTTGCATAATGTCTTCCTCATTAACCTGTGAGCTTCTTTAGAGTAGGAATTATGATTTGTTTTACCCTTTTCTTTGTATTCCCAGAGTTTAGCATAGTGCCTGGCACTTAATAAGTGCTTAATAAACACATATTGACTGTCCTCTCATTGCTCATAAGGGATTATATGTATGAGAGCTTGGAAAAGTTATAGGTTTTTCAAAGATGTAGCGATTACCATGAAATAAGGATTAGAGCAAACTGGGGTGTTTTGGGATGACTATCACTCAGAAATGGCCTGTTCTGAATTCTCCCCATTGAAGGTTATAGCACTGGAGGTCTCTAGCCAGGCAGCTGTAGGGTCAATGTTTACATAGGTCATAGGGATAGGTTTCAGGAAACATAGATAAGTTTTTCATAATAAAATCAATTATTCATGTAACACATGGTCTTTTTGTTGCAGTGACTAACTTTTCTTTCAATAGACCCCAAGAAAAAATGATTAAATCCCTTAAACATTTTCATGTATCCCTCCCTTTTACCTTCCCCCTCCTCTCACCTGATAACTATTACTTCTGACAGCTAGAATTGTTTGGCGATCAACAATGCTAACTCCTAGATGACATGGAGTGATTACATATTTCATAAAAGTCAAAAAAATAGATGGGTATAAGAATGGGAGGGACAACCTTTTTCGAAGGGGCATCAATTTCAGCTCCAATTTTCACACCTGCAACATTTGTTTTCTGTGGGGCCTCTCTTGCTTTGCCATAGTTACTAAATTATATGTACAAATTGTGTATGAGGTCTACTTACTTCCTATACCCATGTGTAGAATCTACCTGCCCAGAATCTCCTTCTATAAATGCAAGAGGCCTAATTAAACCCCTTAAATCCACTGAAATGTCCCATCTAGGTCATGAAGTTAGGTAGTTTTCATTGTACCTTAGTACCCCACCCCAATGTTCTTATATACTAAATTTTGATAAAGGATGATCCTGATTATGATTAAACCATAAAATGAATAGCTAGAAGGGACATTGGATATCATCTCATGCAAACCTCTGATTTTATAGAGAAGCAAACTAAGGCCCAGGTAAATTTTTGTGATGACTTTTAAAACTATTTTTTATTAAAGTATCTTCTCAACCCTATGTGGAAACTTCTAATGATATAACATTGAATGTTCTTCTTGATTTGTGGTGAAAAATGAAAATAAAAGTACATACCATCTACTGACCACGTTTTAGATATTGATAGACTCTGTATTTAGTTAAGTTGGTCAAGAGGCCATAGTACCGGTAGCATCATGGGAACCAAAAAGAGATTAAAAAATGAACTCCCCTATTAGCTTTGCAGTGGTTCAAGACATGAAACACTGGATGTATCGTCAGACTCAATTTATCTGAAGTGCATTTCCTCCCCTTTTTTATATTCATTTTTATGAGGGATGGTTCTCTGGGTAAGGGAATAAGCGGGATATATTCAGAAGAGAAGGTGATATAAAAGCAAAAACAGCAGAATTTTAAAAAAGCAAAAGAAGTCAGATCCTCCTCCACATCTTAATGAATCATGAGAGCTAGACTTCAGTGGGAGTTATAAAGGCACAATATGAAAAGTGAGAATAGAAATGCCAAAGAGGACATGCCAACAAAGAGAGGGTTGATAAACTGGAACAGATTGCTATCCTCTGTAGCTAGTTGTTTACTATAATCTTTGACTAAAACAATGGCCACAAAACAAATGCAGCCTCTAAATGGCTATGCTATAAAATGGGGATGATACCAAGTCATCGATGTTATAGAGAAATATTTGGTTACAGGAACACCAAATCAAAAGAAAGTCCTAATGACCAAGTCAAGGACCATTTCTTGTATTATCTTGCTTAGAATCCTTCTATCTGCTAAGCAGTCACCTGCATGTTGGAAGCAGGATCTTTTAAAGGACCATCTTTGGATTTGATGTATGCACCTGCAGTTTTGCATATAGGGGTAGCTGCAGGTGCACAGGCATAATTGCATGTCAGCCTCTGGTGCTGAAGTTGATGATCCATCTTTCTTTGGATGCAAATGCCTAATTATACACAGAGTGGAGTAGTTTCTCCACCCACCAACATACCCCCCCCCCCAACCCGCAACACAGCCCCAATACATACAAGCAAATAATACAGGTGCATACTTGAAGAGCACCTTTTGTCAAATTGGAACTCTTGCCATATATTCTTATTTGGACTCTGGTAATTGAGGCTAAAGTTAGTTGTGATGAGTATAGCCTTCTTTGAAGTTTTTTTTGTTGTTGTTTGTTTGTTTTTTAAGCACTAATGACCCTGCAAAGTGAAAAAGGAATCAGAGCCACTGATTGAAAACAAAGCTATGATGGTGTATGCTTGAAACTGATCATTTCCTTTCCATGCACAAAAAATAATCCTAATTTTTTTTTCCCCCAGTGGAAAATTTTTCCCCCTTTCTGCATGTGGTGGCCTTTAGGGAAAAAGCAGTACTTGCCTACCTCTAACATGAATGATACTTGATCTCTCTGGAAAACTATAATTGCTTTTCTAATCCATCTTCTAGAAAACCATTGAACTGTGAGAAACAACAACTTGTGGAATACTGAATTACATGATTCCCTTGTACTCGATCTGGTCAAAGCATCATGACTATAATTCTTCCTAAGAGGCCCAATAAAATTTCACATAAACTTGTTATAAATCAAAAATATTATAATGACTTAAATGAAAGAACAGTTTGTATGGGAGTGAGTGCATCTCTAGGGTGAGCAATAGACTAACATTATAGGCCTTACAGATCCATGGTTTACTTCATCCCTACAGTTATGAGATGGATTGCTGAACTCTGACCCTATGAATGCAGGACAATCTGCATAGTTTAGGGAGATGAATAATAATCCACTGGAGACTGTCAGGTTTTCATACACTAATTAAACTAGGATCTCTCACTCAATCATTTGTTTAAAAGAAAAAAGTAAATAAACTTTAGATGGCGGAAAGGAAGCAGTAACCTCTCTGAGCTCCTCGGTCACTAAGGCTCAAAGGGTGAATCTGAGTGGAATCCAGAGTGACGGAGCCCACTGGAAAATGAAGTGTGGCAGAGTCCAGCCCAGGAGGTTGCCCAGTGTGTCCGGACTGGTCGAGCGCAGAGCGTGTGGGGTCTGCACAGCCCAGACCTAAGAGCAGACAAGCAGACTACACCAGAGAGAGCAAAAGCCCCAGCCTGCAGACTTAATGAGAACGAATCACAGTCATCTCTCAGACAGGTAGGATCATTGGAGTCAGGTAGGAGAGCTGGGCCCTCAGTGGAAAGAGCAGCTTCTCTAGCTGCATTCAGCCCCCAGCCTGGAAGTCTAGAAACTGCCTGCCTGTATAATACAGGGGCTGGAATGGCAAAGTAAATTCTAGCTGCTCAGATCCTCCCATCCCTCCTTCATGAAGCAGAAAACACAAAGATAAGTCTCCCACCCAGATGAAATCCCAAGTTAATGGAAATAGCCCCAGGCTTGAGAGTCTCCAAGAAGGGGTGTAACTGAGACAGCCAGGAATCTGAAGAGAAGAGAGGGAGGGGACCCAACAAGCCCCACCTCTCCTCCCCAACAAAAGCCTACTTATAGCCCAGGGGTATAGAGGCAGAAATCTGAAGTGGTCAGACACACCCATACCTACTCATCTACATCCCTCATTGACTTCCCTGACTTAGCCATAAACTAGCCACCCAGAGGTATTCAAAGTCAAGAATCAGGCCCTAAACTCATAGCCTGAGAAACTAAGAAACAGGAAGTCACAATGGGAAAAAAAGAAGCTGAGAAGGAGAAGGGGAAGGCAAAAAAGTCTATTCGAGCATACTATGCAGGGCAAGAACAACAAAATACACAGGACAACACAGACTCTCTACCCACACCTGAGACCACAGAAGGAAACATGATCTGGTCTCAAGCCCAAATAGCATTCCTGGAGGAGCTTAAGAAAAATTTTAAAGACCAAATCAGGGAGGCAGTGACCAACTTGGAAAAACTTCTCAGTGAAGTAACTGGAGAAAATACCTCCCTAAAAAAGGAACTTCAAAAAATAACTGAAGACCGTAATTCGATAAAAATTAGAAACAATCAAATTGAAGCTCAGAACTCTATGATGCAGCAAGAGTCAATCAAACAAAACAAGATGATCGAAAAATTGCAAGAAAATGTAAAATATCTCACTGGAAAAATAACCGACCTAGAGAACAGATCCAGGAGAGACAACCTAAGAATTGTGGGGGGCAACTTTCGTTTCTGGCAAGCTGTAAACCCACCCACGACTTCCACCCTAGATCACAATCCAGATCCAGGGAGGTTAAAGGGAGAGGGATTACCCCCCAACACTGATCACTGTATCTCCCTACAGTTTGGCAGGCCAGGAGCTGGAGCGGCCTCTGAAAACTACAGAATGGTGTGTCTCCTCAGTGGCTTTTAGCCCCCAGGGGAGGGAGCTGACGCATTCCCTAAATACTGGTCCCAAAGTCCATAGGACACTAACCTCTTACTTTGTCCTAGGGATGTCTATTTGATAATTCTGGAATCACCACAGCTGCTGGTGTTCTGGGGTCTCTCTAGCCGGCTGCTGGCCCTGCTGCCCTGGGGCTAAAACCTCGGCTCAAGAGGACCTGGGCTCTGCTCACATTGGCTCCCTGCACTCTTCGTGCTGTGCACTGCTGGCTCCCAGAGTGCTGTGCTGGTCCTTCCCGCAGGGCTGCTGGACTGTCCTCAGTGGGAGGTTAGCTTCTCTGTGTCGTTCTTTAGGTGCTGGGGCTCCAGAAGTTGTTCAGAGTCACCTTTCACATAGTTTGGGGGGAATCTGGGTGCAGAGTGGCTTGGATGAGCTGTTTCTACTCCGCCATTTTGGCTCTGCCCCGCATAAAATCATATTTTCACAATGACTTGATTTTTTTGTTTCTTATCTTTGATTTATTTTGTAAATAGAACTCCCAGTGAGGACACTCTCTTTCTATGCAAATGCATACCTACTCTACAGTTTAAAGTCTGAGATATACTGAGAAACTAGATGACTTATACAAGGGGAAAAAATTCACTCGGTATATGTTCAAGGCAGGATTTGACTCTGTGTTCTTGACTCTGAAGTTATCTCTCTACTCCATCACACTGTCTCTTAACTTTAATAATTATTCTCAGAATAATACAGTGGTGACTGGATTACTCAAAACAATGTCATAGGCTGAAAACTATCCACCTCATTTATGTCAACCACTTCAGGTTACAAGGCAGTTAGAAAACTAAATACAGCAGGGAAGAAGAAGAACAGGAAGGCAAAAAGGCAAAACCATATTCTCATTGAATTTGGCTCAAGGAGAGAATGACATACATACTAAATGGGATATCTAACCCTGCAGCAGAGTAGGGGGAAGGGGGACGAGAGGGGAGATGATGGAGAGGTGGGCATTCTGGGGGGAGGGGAGGTTGGAAGTTCCCACTTTCTAAGAGGGACAGGATCAAAGTAGGGAATGGACCAGGTGGGGTGTGGGATGGGTGGGAGGGAATTATAAGCAACCTTTTACAATATATCTACTATGGTAATGTTTTGCATAGTTATACATGTACAATACATACTGAATTACTTATCTTCCCAGAGGGAATGGGTGACAAGGGAGGAAGGGAATGGATCTGAAATTCGAGGTTTTAAAATTAAATGCTTCAAATATATATAAATACTATTATTAATACTATTTTGCATGTAATTGGGAGATAAGATGTGCAGGCATTGGGGCACAGAGATTCACCTTGCTCTAATGGAAAAGTTGAAGGGGGTATGGGAGAAGATATGTGAGAGAGCTGATTGGATGAGGGGATATCTTGTGGTTCTGCTATTCTAGGGTGGTGGGTAGGGGAAAAATGGGGAAAAAATTGTAACTCAAAATCTGGCAGAAATAAATGATGTAAATCAGAAGGTAATAAAGCATTTGTTTAAAAAAAAAACCTAGGCTCCTAGAAGGTGAGAACAGATTTATTGTTTTTTATATTCTCAGTTCTTAACTAAATTCCTAGTACATAGTAGGAGCCTAATAAATGCTGATTGAGCCTTTCAAAAAAAAAAGAAAGAAAACTAGATACAATATAATCACAGCTCCTGTAGACACTTATTGGTTGATTGGGGCATTGCTAGTACAATCCTTTATCTTCTCTAATTCCAGACAAAAGCCACAAAGTCAATCTATATAGATGAAGGCATCTACAGAAGAAAGCTAGCTTTCCTTCAGCAGCCCACAGTTAAGAGGAAAAAGACAACTGACCCAAGAGTCCTCTATCAAGCTTCAAAATTTGATTTATTTGTTTGGTTTCTAGCTTTCATTTCTTGGACATGATTGATTAGAGGTGATTAGAAGTTCTCATTTTTCAAAGAACTCACCTCACAGCCAGCTTTCTCTTTAAGTCAGTGGGGCTTTCCCAGATCATGTCATAGTCCATGGCCCTGGGGAGACTATATTAGGAAGCATGTGGTACAACATTTTCAAAGTGCAACCTCTTAAAGCCTTGTTCCAACCAAAGAGAACCAGTAAATATTATTTTCCATAAATTTACAATGGGGACATATCTTAGAAATACTGAAAAAATAAATGGAAATGGGTCTATGGGATTTAATAGACCTAGGGTAACCCATGGATTTCAAAAATATGTTTTATCATGGAAATGATTTAGCATAGAGAGGCAGGAGAGTGTATAGATAGAAGCTTGGACAATAGAATATAAGCTTCTTCAGGGAAAATCTCGTTTTCCTCCATTTTGTCTCCAAATTAACAGGACCTAGAATAGTGCCTTTCATGTATTAGGCACTTGATAAATTAATGTTGGGTAGAATTTTATTAGACTTTGAGCCAAAAGAACTGGTTTTTAGTTTTGGTTCTTACCTTTACTAGTTATGTGAACCTTGATAAGTGGTTTGATTTCTATAAACTCCACCTGTAAAATAGAGAAGATATAAATCATACTTAGCTATCTATGTCAAAATATTTCTTGGGGACGGGATTAGGCAGGAGAAAAAATGTATTCCATAGATGTAGCCCATTTCTCATAGAAATAATACCCTTTAGAACACAATTATATATAACAGATAAGTTTAATTTCTAAAATCCCCAGAACCTACCCATAGATAAGAAGAAAGTTTCCATAATTATTAAAATATTTAAGCAATAATTTTTGTAGTAGCAAAGAATTGGAGTCAAATTAAATATCCACAAATTGGAAAATGATTAAACAAATCTTTGTCCATGAACTCAATGCAATATTTTGTGCTTTAAAAAATGATAGATGTGTTGAATACAGAGAAACAGGAAAAGATCTACACAAACTGATTCAGAATGAAGAGTCAAGAATATAATAAATTCAGCAACAACAACAATGTAACAGGAAAGAAGATGCATACATCAAAAGTAAATTTAAAATATTATAAAGATCAAACAAAGCTTGAGGGAATAATTGAGGATACCACAACCCACCCTTTCACAAGGGTAGTTTTCGGCTTTTAAAAATATATTGATTGGGGGGCGGAGCCAAGATGGCGGAGTAGAAACAGCTCGTCCAAGCCTCTCTGCCCCCAGATTCTCCACAAACTATGTAAAAAAGGACTCTGAAAATCTTCTGGAGCCCCAGCACCCACAGAACGACACAGAGAAGCTAACCTCCCGCTGAGGACAGCCCAGCACCCTGCAGGAAGGACCAGCGCAGTGGTCTGGGAGCCAGCAGCGCGCCGAGCGCAGGAGCCGAGCCGAGCCCAGGTCCACGTGAGCCGAGGTTTTAGCCCCAGGGCGGCAGGGCCAGCAGCCGGCTGGAGGAACCCCAGAACACCAGGAACTATGGAGACGCCAGAATTATCAACATAGACTTGCCTAGGACAAAGTAAGAGGTTAGTGTCCTATGGACTTTGGAACCTGTATTTGGAGAATGCGTCAGCTCCCTCCCCTGGGGGCTAGAAGCTGCTGAGGAGACAAGCCACTGTGTAGTTTTCAGAGGCATTTCCGGCTCCCAGCCTACAAATCGTGGGGAGATCCAGCGATCAGTCTTGGGGGTAATCGCTCTTGCTTTAACCTCCCTGGATCTGGATTGTGATCTAGGGTGGAAGTTGTGGGTGGGTTTACAGCTTGCCAGAAACGGAAGTTGCCCCCCACACGTTCGGGACGAAAATTCCTCTATCTGGCCTTAAAGCCATAGTGTGGCAACAAGCCCAAAGTCAAGCAATTAAGTGGCAACATGCCAAGGCAAAGGAAACAGAAAAATGCAACCCTAGACTCCTATTTTGGGGGCATAGAGCAGGAAAAGGACTGTGAGGTCAGAAGTCCTGCTCCAAAAGCCCCAGGGGAAAACATAGTGGGTTGCAGGCCATAGAGGACCTTAAGAAGGACTTTAAAAATCAAATAAGAGAAGTGGAGGAAAAATTGGAAAGAGAAATGAGAAGGATGCAGGAAAAGTATGAAATGAGGGTCAACAGCCTGACTGAGGAAAACAACACCTTAAAAAATAGACTAACTCAAATGGCAAAGGAGGCCCAAAAGGGCAATGAGGAGAAGAATGCCTTAAAAGTCGAATTTGCCAGATGGAAAAAGAATCTCAAAAGTTCACTGAGGAGATTCATTCCTTCAGAGTTAGACTGGAGCAAATGGAAACTAGTGACTTTATGAGAAATCAAGATGCTGTTAAGCAGATCCAAACAAATGAAAGATTAGAAGGCAATGTGAAATATCTCATGAGAAAAACCACTGACCTGGAAAATCGATCCAGGAGAGACAATTTAAAAATTATTGGACTACCTGAAAGCCATGATCAAAGAAAGAACCTAGAAATCACCCTTCAAGAAATACTCAAGGAAAATTGCCCTGATGTTTTAGATCCAGAGGGCAAAATAGAGGTTGAAAGAATCCACCAATCACCTCCTGAAAAGATCCCAAAAAGAAAACTCCCAGGAATATTATAGCCAGGTTCCAGAATCCCCAGATCAAAGAGAAAATACTACAAGCAGCCAGGAAGAAACAATTTCAATATTGTGGAAACACAATCAGAATAGCCCAGGACCTGGCAGCTTCTACACTGAGGGATCGAAGGGCATGGAATATGATATTCCAGAGGGCAAAAGAACTGGGAATGAACCCAAGGGTCACCTACCCAGCAAAACTGAGTATTTTGTTTCAGGGAAAATATGGTCATTCAGTGGAATAGAGGACTTTCAAGCATTCTTGAGGAAAAAACCAGAGTTGAATAGAAAATTTGACATCCAGACACAAGAAGTAAGAGATGCCTGAGAAGGTAATCAGGGAAAAGAAATCGAAAGGAACTTATCAAAGTTGAACTATTTACATTCCTATATGGAAAAGCAATAACTGTGACTGATGATATCTTTCTCACTATGAAAATAATGGAAGAAGGGGTGTGGTCATATGAATACATATGTGAATGTGTGTGTATATGGTTACAGTTATATATGGATAGAGGGCATAGGTTGATTTTGTTGGGAAGGGAGAGTACTCAAGGGATGAAATTATGAGGTGAGAGAGGAAAGTGGCAAGAGGAGATGGGGAGAGACATAGTAGGGTAAACTATCTCATGTAGGGAAGTGGGTGCAAAGGAGGGGGAGAATAAGGAAGGCTAAAAAGGCAAAACCACATTCACATTGAATTTGGTTCAGGGAGAAAATGACATACATACTAAATGGGATATCTCAACCTGCAGCAGGATGGGGGAAGGGGGATGAGAGGAGAGATGATGGATGGGAGGGCATCCTTGGGGTGAGGGGAGGTTGGAAGTACTCACTATAGAAGAGGGACAGGATCATGTAGGGAATGGACCAGGTGGGGGGTGGGATGAGTGGGAGGGAATTATAAGCAGCCTTGTACAATATATCTACTATGATAATGTTTTGCACAGCTAGACATGTACAACATATACTGAATTACTTATATACCAAGAAGGAATGGGTGACAAGGGAGGAAGGAAATGGATCTGAAATTCAAGGTCGTAACATTAAATGTTTCAAATATATATATAAATACTATTATTAATACTCTTTTGCCTATAATTAGGAGATAAGATGTGCAGGCATTGGGACACAAAGATTCATCTTCCTCTAATGGAAAAGTCGATGGGGGTATGGGAGAAGGTATGGGAGAGAGCAGATTGGAGGAAGCGATATCTTGTGGGACTGCTATTCTGGGAGGTTGGGTAGGGAATAATGGGGGGAAAATGATTGTAACTCAAAATCTGGCGGAAATGAATGATGTAAAACAGAAGTTAATAAAGTATTTGTTTAAAAAAAAATATATATATATATATTGATTTATTGTGCAGATTTTTCCTCCCTTTTTTTTCATTTTTGTCTTTAAAATACTATTGATTATAAGAGATATCTATTCCCAATACTCTTCCTCCTTAGTCTTAGTCTTAGGGGAATGGAATAGCATGTATATATCATGTTTGTGCCAGATATCAAGTGATTTTGTAAAATAAATATTATCTTGTCTGATCCTCACAGCAACCAGAAGAGGCATGTGCTATTATTGTCCCTATTTTTTTTTGTTTGTTTGTTTTGCTTTTTGGAGGGCAATTGGGATTGAGTAACTTGCCCAAGGTCACATGGCTAGGTTTTTGTTTGTGTGTGCGTTAAGTGTCTGAGGCCAGATCCAAACTCAGGTCCTTCTGACTCCAGGGCTGATGCTCTACTCACTGCACCACCTAGCCGCCCCCTATTGTCCCTATTTTACAGTTGAGAATGCTAAGATAAATGCAGTTTAAGCAACTTGCCCAAGGTAATAGAAGTTAGTAAATGTCTGAAGCCAGGTATTCTTTTCTTCTTGACTCTAGGACCAGTACTCTATTCACTGTATCCCCTTCTGTCCAAGTCTTATGGAATTGATTAAAGGACAAAAACAGTTAAATGACTTACCTGGGATCACCAAGCTAGTATCAGAATTGAAATGCCTCCTCATTCTGAGCTCAGTTCTCTAATGCTACAATGCCCCTTAGGTTAGGTAGCTAAGTTGTGTAGTGGATAAAGAGCTAGTTTTGGAACCAAGAAAACCCCATTTCAAATCTAGCCTCAGATAACTCCTACACGGGTGACACTAGACAAGTTATTTAACTTCTGTCTGCTTCAGTTTCCTCATCTTTAAAATGTCAAAAATAACCAGCAACTACCTTCCAGGTATGCTACGAGGGTTAAAAGATATATAGATCTATAGATCTATATAGATCTATAGATCTATATATATGTGTGTATATATATATATATATATATATATATATATATATATATATATATATATATATATATATATATATAGTACCTAACATAGTCCCTGGTGTATAATAGTCATGGTATAAATTATTACTATTTTTATTACAAATCATAGTACATGGAAGAGGAAGTCACTGAACTTTTCTACAAACTTAGTCTCCTCAAATATAGAATGAGTGTAATGCTACATTTTCTAATTATATGGTACTGTTCAACATGCATATAGTGTTGGGCACTTAGAAAAGTTATGATGATGTCGAAAAAACAGAAGACAATTCAAAATATTTTCAAAAACACTGAAAAGAAAGTCAGGGTGTAGGTTCAAGCCTGACCTCAGATGAGAATGATAACATGGAGCAGCATCAGTGCCACACAGACTTAACAGGTGATTGGAACATTTAGGAAAAGAAAAAAAAACTTGAAGGCTTGGGATCACATCCAACAAAATGTTCCTGCCAGCCTCTGAACTAGAACCCTGAGTAAGCGGAGGTAGTATCAGTGGAAGGTACTAAAGGTTGTTCCACTGACAGAGGAGTAGAATCGGGCACTGGGGCTGCACCAGCCTGACTCTCCTATAGAAAGTGAAGATGATAAAAATTATGGACCTATAATATTAAGCAGCAAAAGTTCCATACCCATGGACACAGAACATGTGCAGCTAGTGAAATAGACAACGGCTTGATTGAGTCTGCCTGCCCCAGGAGTCCCTGATTAGACCCAAGAGATTTCAAAGGCATAGTGTGAGGATGTGGTACAAATGACTTTCCAGGTTTGACAGGCAAGCTTTATTTGGATGTGATTATCGCTGAGAACAGCCTTTTTCAAAATTCTAGACCTATTACTGCCTCAATGCACAATGGGATGAATTCCTGGTCCCAAATTATTTCTTTCTATTACTCCCTTCTACATCACATTAAGATTTGGACTTCTGCCCTGAGACCCATTTTATTCAGTTCTGTACATATAGGGACATCTGCCCCATTCCAACCCACCTCAGCACATAACACTTTGCAGAGAATAAAGGAGACTGTATTTATTTCCCCCAATAAATAAATGAATAATTAGATAAGAATCAAATATCACAATCAATACACCAAATGATCTGATTTCATCCATGTAAGTCCACCCCAAAACCTCCCTCTCCCATCACGCTGGTAACACCCCATCCATGCCTATTTAACATCAATAATTATTCCATAGGCTGTTCTACCCAGCATATTGAGAGGGAGGAGAGGGCCTTTCTTCTTCTTATCCAAACCCCATCCCTGTTTCAAGGCATAGCCTCAAATACTATCTTCTTTGTAAATATTTCCTTTGTTGTTTGAGAGAACACTGATTTCTTTTCTTTAAATTTCTTTCCACGTTTAATAGACTATTATACAATATAACATCTATAGGTTCTTGCACTGTCTCTGAATCATTTGAATTACTTGTAACCTATGTATTAAGCTAGATGATAAATTCTTTAAGATCAGGTACTTCCAAGTCTTTTGTCTTCTCTAGCACAGGATTACACAAATTTTACTGCCTCCTGAAACCAGTCAATCAATCAGGAAGTTGTTTCTTAAATAGGTCTACATGGATGAACTTGCACTTTGTTTGCAGTGAGATTTTTTTAAACAAATCCTTTATTAACTTCTGTTTTACATCATTCATTTCCACCAGATTTTGAATTACAATCATTTTCACCCAATTATTCCCCTACCCAACCTCCCAGAATATCAGTCCCACAAGATATCTCTTCCTCCATTCTGCTCTCTCCCATACCTTCTCCCATACACCCTTCGACTTTTCCATTAGAGGAAGGCGATTACCCCCAAGACTGATCGCTGGATCTCCCTACAGTTCACAGGCCAGGAGCTTGAGCTGCCTCTGAAAACTACAGAATGGTGTGTCTCCTCAGTGGCTTTTAGCCCCCAGGGGAGGGAGCCAAAGCATTCCCCAAATACCAGTCCCAAATTCCATAGGACACTAACCTCTTACTTTGTCCTAGGCATGTCTATGTTGATAATTCTGGAATCGCCACAGCTGCTGGTGTTCTGGGGTTCCTCCAGCTGGCTGTTGGCCATGGCACCCCGGGGCTAAAACCTCAGATCACTGGTACCTGGGCTGCACTCGCCTCGGCTCCCTGCACTCTGTGCGCTGTGCACTGCTTGCTCCCAGACCACTGCGCTGGTCCTTCCTGCGGGGCTGCTGGGCTGTCCTCAGCGGGAGGTTAGCTTCTCTGTGTCTTTCTGTGGGTGCTAGGGCTCCAGAAGTTGTTCAGAGTCCCCTTTTACATAGTTTGGGGGGAATCTGGGGGCAGAGTGGCTTGGATGAGCTGTTTCTACTCCCTGCAGTGAGATTTTAAAAATATTTAAACTTGGGGCTCTACCTAATGAAAAAAAATGTTTTTTCCCATTCATCATACATTATTGTGAAATACACTTTACTTCTCAAAATCTTATGTGCCTTGTCTATAAAATGGAGGCTTGAAGAGATAGTAAGGGGAATAATCTTTTAAAATCCTTTTCAAGTCCAATTCTTAATATTGTAAGTTGAAATCCAGTTCTTGCTCCATTTGTGGTGACTTGAATTCCTACCATCAGACCTTAACTAGTTTGTCTTAAAGGTTATTTTAAATTTATTTTATTTTAAATTTATGGAATAAAATAAGTAATTCCATAACATAGTATAATTTTTTAAAAAGTGATTGCACATAAAACTGCAAATATGCTATTTCTTTTATTTTTATGTGTTCATTTTTAGTTTTCAAGATTCATTTTCACGAGATTTTGAGTTACAAATTTTCTCCCCTTCTTTCCCCTAGCCCCATCCCAAAATAGCGAGCCTATTAAATACCCCTTCCCCCAATCTGCTCTCTCTTATATCTTTCACCATTCCTCCTCTAACTTTCTAATAGGGCAAGATGGGTTTCTATACCCCAGTGCCTGTATATCTTATTTCCCAGTTGCATGTAAAAAGCAATATTTTTTAAACATTTGTTTTTAAAACCTTGATTTCCAGATTCTTTCCCTTCTTCCCTCCTCACCCACCACCATTGGGAAGATAAACATAGGTTGTACATGTGTACACAAGACATTTCCATAGTAGACATACTGTGAAAGACTAATTATATTTCCTTCCATCCTATCCTGCCCCCCACTTATTCTGTTTTCTACTTTGACCCTCTCCCTTTTCAAAAGTTGTGTGCTTCTAACTATCCTCTCCCCCCAATCTGCCCTCCTTTCTATCATCCCCCTCTTATTGCCTTCCCCCATACTTTCATGTAGGGTAAAATACCAATTGAGTGTTTATGTTATTCCCTTCTTAAGCCAAATTCAGTGAGAGTAAGATTGACTCATTTCCTTTTGCCTTCCTCTTCTTCCCCTACATTGTAACAGTTTTCTCTTGCCTCTTTTATATGAGATAATTTACTCTATTCTCTCTCTTTATGTCCTTCTCTCATTATATGCCTCTCTCACTTCTTAATTTTATTTTTTAGAAATCAACCCTTCCTATTCAACTGATCCTGTGCCCTCTGTCTATGTGTATATATATATATATATATATATATATATATATATATATATATATATATATATATATATATATACACACATACATACTCATATATGTATATACACACATATATGCACTCATGTAAACACATATATGTATATGTATACATACATACATACATGTGTGTATGTGTATGTATGTATGTATTTATTTATTTATTTATTTATTTATTTATTTATTTATTTATTTATTTATTTATTTATTCCCTGCAAATATCCTCATACTGAGAAAAGACTCATGAATTAAAATTATTGTTTTTCCATTTAGGAATGTAAATAGTTCAAATTTAATAAGTCCCTTATGATTTCTTTTTCCTTATTTACCTTCTCATGCTCCTCTTGCTTCTTGTATTTTAAAGTCAAATTTTCTGTTCAACTCTGTTTTTTTTTTTTTCATAAAGAATACTTTTACATCCTCTATTTCATTGAATGACCATATATTCCCCTGATGGGTTATAATCAGTTTTGCTGGGTAGGTGATTCTTGCTTTTAATCCTAGCTCCTTTGCCCTCTGGAATATCATATTTCAAGCCTCTCTATCCCTTACTGTACAAGCTGCTAGATCTTGTGTTATCCTCATTGTGCTCCCACAATACTCAAATTGTTTCTTCCTGATATCTTGTAATATTTTCTCTTTGACCTGAGAACTCTGGAAATTGCCTATAATATCCCTAGTAGTTTTCTTTTTGGGATCTTTTTCAAGAGGTAATCAGTGAATTCTTTCAATTTCCATCTTGCCTTCTGGTTCTAGAATATCAGGGCAATTTTGCTTGATAATTTTATGCAAGATGGTGTCTAGGCTGTGTTTTTTTTTTTTATCATGGCTTTCAGGTAGTCCAATAATTTTAAAATTATTGGGGTTAGGGTTAGGGTTAGGGTTAGGGTTAGGGTTAGGGTTAGGGTTGGGGTTAGGGTTAGGGTTAGGGTTAGGGTTAGGGTTAGGGTTAGGGTTAGGGTTAGGTTATCTCTCCTGGATCTATTTTCCAGGTCAGTGGTTTTTCCAATGAGATATTTCACATTGCCTGCTATTTTTTTTTTATTTGTTTGGATCTGTTTTATAATATTTTGATTTCTAATAAAGTCATTAGCTTCCGATTGCTTCAATCTAATTTTGAAGGAATTATTCTCTTCAGTGAGTTTTTGAAATTCCTTTTCCATTTGGAGCAATTAGGCTTTTTAAGGTACTTTTCTCCTCATTGGCTTTTTGAACCTCTTTTGCCATTTGAGTTAGTCTCTTTTTAAGGTGTAATTTTCTTCAGTATATTTTTTTGGATCTCATTTACTAGGCTGTTGACTCATTTTTCGTGATTTTCTTGCACCATCTACATTTCTCTTCTAAATTTTTCCTCCAGTCTTTAACTGGATTTTAAAAACCCTTCTTGAGCTCCTCCATAGCCCGTAACCAATTCACATTTTTTCTTGAAAGCTTTTGATGATGGAGTTCTGACATTGTTGTCTTCTGCTTTGAAGTTTTTATCATTTTTATCCCCCCAAAAGGATTCTATGTTCTGATTATGCTTCCTCTGCTTGTTGATCTTTCCTGCAAATTACTTGACTTTTGAGCTCTTTGCCACAGTAGAACTCTTGCTTCCATAGTGGAGAGAACTTTGTCCCAAATTGCTCAGGTTTTTGTATTTCTCAGAACTATGAGGAAGGCACCCTCTCTACAGTCCCCTCAAGCTCTAGCACCCCTACCCAAGACTGCAACCCAGATCCAGGCAGGTCAAAGCAAGAGCAATTACCCTCTGAATGTTCAATCTGCAGGCCAGGAGCTCCAGAGGCCATAGGGCAGCAGCTGCAGCTGCTAAGCTTCCACCACCTTTCACCCTGGGGGCAGGATTGTGCTCTTCCATCAGCCAATTCCAACAGAGATCCCCACTGACATTTTACTTTCTCTTTGGCATTTGTGGGTTGAGAAGTCTAAAACCACTACAGCTGCTGGTGAATCACTCTCCTGAAGTCTGCTCTGGCCACTCAGGGCTGCTGGTCAGGGCTGTCCCAGGCTTGGTTGGGCTCATGTGGGACTGTGCTGGGCTCCCAGCTTAGTGCAATATACCCTTCATGTTGGCCTGCCAGGCTGGCTTCGGTGGGAGGTTTGTTTCTCTCTGTCACTTTGTGGGTTCTGTAGCTGTAAAATTTGTTTAGAGTAATATTTTACAGGTATTCGAGGTAGTTGTGGCAGGAGCTCACAGACTTTCCTGCTTCTACTCCACCATCTTGGTTCTGACCCTATCCCTTTTAAATAAATAATGAAGTCATCATGTACATTTTTTCTCCCTTCCCCCTCCACCTTAGAGATGGCCACCATTAGACACAAATAGGTATGTACACATACACAGACACACACAGAAACACACATATATGAAAAAAGTATTCTATACATACTTGTATTTATCAGTTCTTTCTCTAGATGCAGAAAGTATCTTTCTTCCTATCTCATTTCAAATTAATTGGGGTATAAAGAATGGTCAAAATTACTTATTTGCTTAAAATCATTTTTAAAGCAATATTACTGTTATTGTATACAATGTTTCTTGGTTCTGGTTTATCTTTTCATTATTTTGCACAGTTATTTCCATGATTTTTCTAAGATTGTTGAGTTCATCATTTCTTCTAACATAGTAGTATTCCATTACAATCATATTCCTAGAATAGTATTCAGCCATTCCACAACTGATGAGCATCCCCAATTTTCAGTTCTTAGCCACCACAAAAAGAGCTGCTAACAACATTTTAGAATGTGTAGGATATTTTCCTTTTTTCCATAATTTTATTTGGAAAGAGACCTAGTATTGCTGAGTCAAAGGATATAGGCAGTTTAATGACTATTTGGACAAAATTCCAGATTGCCATCAAAAATGGGCATATCCATTCACAATTCTACCAACAATGAATTAGTATCCGATTTTTCTACATCCTCTCCAACATTTGTCACTTTCCCCTTTGATAATTTTAGCCAATATGATAGGTGTAAATGATGTCTTTAGGCAGTTTTAATTTGCATTTGTTTCTTTAATCCATAATGGTTTTGCAACAGTTTGAACATGACTATAAAGCGTTGATTTCTTTATTGGAAAAGTGTCTGTTCATATCCTTTGACCATTTATAAATTGGGAAATTACTCTTATTCTTATAGATTTGACAAAGTTCTTTATATTTTAGATATGAGACCTTAATCTGAGCAACTGTCTATATTTTCCCCAATTTTTGCTTTCCTTTTAGTCTTAGCTATATGCTTTATTTATATAGAATGTTTTTAATTTAATATAATCAAAATCATCTGTTATACCCCTAATTTTGCTTTCAATCCCTTATTTCTTGATAAAATGTTTGCCTATCCATAAGTCTGATAAGTAATATATTCTTCCAATTTCCTTGTGATATTTCTTTTTACGCCCAGGTCTTATATCCATTTTGACTTTATGTTCATAAATTTTGGAAGTTATTGGTTTACATCCAGTTTCTGCCATAATACTTTCCAGGTTTCCCAAAAATTTTAGCCAAATAATGAATACTTATTCCAAAATCTTGTGTTTACACTTTTCAAATATGAGGTTATTATATTTATTTGTTTCTGTAAGCTGTATATTTAAAGTTTAATGCAGGGTGAAATAACATCTCCCAGGAAGTTTATTTTATTTTGTATTTATATCATGATCAATTCTTAGCATCTAAGAGAATGCATTTAATCTAAGAATGAATTTCAGATCCCATCTAGAAAAGAGGGGTTTTTTTTGTTTGTTTGTTTTTTCCCAAATGCTTTATTAACTTCTGGTTTACATCATTCATTTCCACCAGGTTTTGGGTTACAAACTTTTCCCCATTTTACCCCTACCCATGATCCCAGAATAGCAGGCCCACAGGATATACCATCATCCAATCTGCTCTCTCCCATCTTTTCTCCCATACCCCCTTCAACTTTTCCAGTAGGGCAAGGTGAATCTACATGTCCCAATGCCTGCACATCTTATCTCCCGATGCAAAACAGTATTAATAATAGTATTTCTGTATTTTAAAAATATTTGATTTTAAAACTTCAAATTCCAGATCCATTCCCTTCCTCCCTTGCCACCTACCCTTACTGAGAAGATAAGCAATTCAGTATATGTTGTACATGTGTAGCTATGCAAAATATTACCATAGTAAATATGTTGTAAAAGACTGACTATATTTCCCTCCATCCTATCCCACCTCCTACTTTGTCCACTCCCCACTTTGATCCTGTCCCTTTTCAAAAGTGGGTGCTTCCAAGTTCCCTCCCCCCAGCCTGCCCTCCCTTCCAACATCTCACCCCATGCCCCTCCCCCACCCACTCCCACTTGGTATGTATGTGATTCTCTCACTGATCCAAATTCAATGAGAATAGGGTTTTGCCTTTTTGCCCTCCTGTTCTTCCCCTCCCCGAAACCACTTTCCCTTGCCTCATCTACATGAGATAGTTTACCCCATTCTGTGTCTCCCCATCTCCTCTCGTTATGTTCCTCTCTCACCTCTCAATTTCACCCCTTAAGTATCATCCCTTCCCATTAAATTCGACCAGTGATCTCTATCTATATATACCTATAAACACATATACACACATTCACATATATATTCATAGGCCCATATCCTCTTCTTCAGCTATTTTCACACTGAGAAAGGTTTCCTCAGTTACAGTTACCATATTTCCATGTAGGAATATAAACAGTTCAACTTTGATAAGTTCCTTATCATTTATTTTCCCTGTTTACATTCTCAAGCATCTCTTGCTTCTTGTGTCTGAATGTCAAATTTTCTATTCAACTCTGGTTTTTTTCCTCAAGAATGCTAGAAAGTGGGTGGCTAGGTGGCACAGTGAGTAGAGAGTTGGCCCGGGAGTCAGAAGGACCTGAGTTCATATCGGGCCTCAGACACTTAACAAACACACAAACAAAAACCTAGCCGTGTGACCTTGGGCAAGTTACTTAACCCCAATTACCCTCCCAAAAGGCAAAAAAAAAAAAAAAAAGAAAGTCCTCTATTCCACTGGGCAACCATATTTTCCCCTGAAACAAGATACTCAGTTTTTCTGGGTAGGTGATTCTTGGTTTTAATCCCAGGTCCTTTGCTCTCTCGAATATCATATTCCATACCCTTTTTATCGCTCAGTATAGAAGCTGCCAGGTCCTATGCTCTCCTGATTGTGTTTTCACAATATTGAAATTATTTCTTCCTGGCTGCTTGTAATATTTTCTCCTTGATCTGGGAATTCTAGAACCCATCTATAATATCCCAAGGAGTTTTCTGGGAATTTTCCAGGAGAATTTCTTGAAGGATGTTTTCTAGATTCTTTCTTTGATCATGGTTTTCAGGTAATCCATTAATTTTTAGATTGTCTCTCCTGGATCTATTTTACAGGCCAATGGTTTTCCCATGAGATATTTCACATTGCCTTCTATTCTTTCATTTGTTGGGATCTGCTTAACAGCATTTTGATTTCTCATAAAGTCACTAGCTTCCATTTGCTCTAATCTAATTCTAAAGAAATTATTCTACTCAGTGAGCTTTTGAGATTCTTTTTCCATCTGGCAAATTCAGCTTTTTAAGGCATTCCTTTCCTCATTGTATTTTTGAGCCTCTTTTGCCATTTGAGTTAGTCTATTTTTTTAAACAAATGCTTTATTAACTCCTGTTTTACATCATTCATTTCCGCCAGATTTTGAGTTACAATCATTTCCCCCATTATTCCCCTGCCCAACCTCCCAGAATAGTAGTCCCACAAGATATCGCTTCCTCCAATCTGCTCTCTCCCATACCTTCTCCCATACCCCCATCGACTTTTCCATTAGAGGAAGGTGAGTCTTTGTGTCCCAATGCCTGCACATCTTATCTCCCTATTAAAAGCAAAAGAGTATTAATAATAGTATTTATATATATTTGAAACATTTAATGTTACAACCTTGAATTTCAGATCCATTTCTTTCCTCCCTTGTCACCCATTCCCTCTTGGGAGATAAGTAATTCAGTATATGTTGTACATGTCTATCTATGCAAAACATTATCATAGTAGATATATTGTACAAGGCTGCTTATAATTCCCTCCCACTCATCCCACCCCCCACCTGGTCCATTCCCTACATGATCCTGTCCCTCTTCTATAGTGGGTACTTCCAACCTCCCCTCACCCCAAGGATGCCCTCCCATCCATCATCCCTCCTCTCATCCCCCTTCCCCCTATCCTGCTGCAGGTTGAGATATCCCATTCAGTATGTATGTCATTTTCTCCCTGAACCAAATTCAGTGTGAATGTGGTTTTGCCTTTTTAGCCTTCCTTATTCTTCCCCTCCTTTGCAACCACTTCCCCTTGCTTCTTCTACATGGGATAGTTTACCCTACCCTGTCTCTCCCCATCTCTTCTTGCCACTTTCCTCTCTCACCTCATAATTTCATCCCTTGAGTATTCTCCCTTCCCAACAAATTCAACCTATGCCCTCCATCCATATATAACTGTAACCATATATACACACATTCACATATGTATTCATATGACCACACACCCTTCTTCCATTATTTTCATAGTGAGAAAGATATCATCAGTCACAGCTATTGCTTTTCCATATAGGAATGTAAATAGTTCAACTTTGATAAGTTCCTTTTGATTTCTTTTCCCTGATTACCTTCTCAGGCATCTCTTCCTTCTTGTGTCTGAATGTCAAATTTTCTATTCAATTCTATTTTTTAAGGTGTTAATTTCCTCGTTGAGGCTGTTGACTCTCATTTCATACTTTACTTGCATCTTTTCTCATTTTCCCCCACTTCTCTTATCTACTTCTTAAGGTCCTCTAAGGCCTGTAACCTGCTCATATTTTCATTTGGGGCTGAGACCTCCTCCTTTTCCATGCTTTGATCCTCTTTGCCCCCAAAATACGAGTCTAATGTTGAGTTTTTCTGTTTATTTTGTTTCCTTTGCCTAGGCATGTTGCCACTCAATTACTTGACTTTTTGGCTTGTTGACACAACAGGACCCTGTAACCAGCCAGGGGAGCTTCTGTCCCAAATGCTGGGGTTTTCTCAATTGCCAGAGGTATTAGTTGGGTGTCCACTCTGAAGCCTCCACACACTCTGGCAGGCTGGTCACACACCCCAAGACCTCCACCCTAGACCACAATCCAGATCTAAGAAGGGTAAAGCAAGAGCATTTACCCCCAGACTGATCGCTGGATCCCACTACAGTTCACAGGCCAGGACCTGAAGCTGCAGTGTGGCAATGTGGCCACAAGCTCTCCCAGCTTCTCAGGGGCTTCTTGCCCCCAGGGCAAGAAGCTTACATTCACTCCCAACCAGTCCCAAATTCCATAGGGCACTGACCTCTCACTTTGTCTTAGGCATCTATGTGTTGATAATTCTGGAAATGCCACAGCTGATGATGTTCTGGGGTCCCTCCAGCCAGCTGCTGGTCCAGCTGCCCTGGGGCTAAAACCCCTTACTCATGAGGGCCTGGGCACAGCTTCCAGAATGCTGTGCTGGCCACTCCCTGCTGGGCTGTCAGGCTGTCCTCAGCGGGAGGCTAGCTTCTCTGTTTCATTTTGTGGGTTCTGGAGCTCCAGAGGTTGTTCAGAGTACCCCTTTTACATATTTTGAAGTGGTGTGGGCGAGAGCATGGAAGTGCTATTTCTACCCTGCCATCTTGACTCTGCCCCTCTAGAGAAGAGTTTTGATAGAATGAAAAGTCTTGAGAATTTTGAGCAATTGAAGTATATAAGAATGAATTGCTAGAGAGTGCAGAAATGTTATAGAGAGGATGTTTAAAAAAATACAAATCAAACTTCATTAATTATGCAGTGTTGTTCAGGTGGGAGTTTGGTCAGATGAGAGCTTATCTCAAAATATATAATGATTGTTGTTCTTCAGTTGGTAGGAATACCCTAAAACAACTTGCCCTAAACTATGACCATTGTCTGATGCCTAAAAGACACCCAAATGCTGTGGTATAGTAAAAGGGTCAATGAAACAGACATCAAATGACTTAGATTCCAAACATTTCCTGCCCTGCTTGATACCTGTGTAGTCTTCAGCAAGTAATTTAACCTCCCTGGACCCCAGTTCTTTGATAGTTAAAATAAAGGAGTTGGACTAGGTGATTTCTAAAGTCCTTTGTAAGCCATAGAACTCAGAGTCAAAAGGGAAGGTATAGCCCTTAGAATTCCTGTAGTTCAATCTATATCTGTGAAAGAATCCTCTCTACAGTAGCCCCAACAAGTAATATCTATCTATCTATTTATCTATCTATCTATCTATCTATCTATCTATCTGTATGTATGTATATATGTGTGTGTGTGTGTGTGTGTATATATATATATATATATATATATATATATATATATATATATATATATATATATACACATCTATCTATGTATACTAATATACATCTTCTATGGGGGGAATCCACTTCTTATCAACAATCTATACCACTTTCATGTCTGACTATTACTTCCTTTGACCAAAGATATCCACAGAACTAGAACTAGGTAGACTGAACTGATGACCATGATAGCCCACTCACCTTACTGCTCTATGTACTATATGCCTATGGCCAAAGCAAAAGAATAGGAGTTCTAGCCCTAAGGCTGTTGGGTAGTAGAGAAGGGGGCTAGCTATATTGTCAATTTTCAGGGGAACTATTCTAGGAAAAGAGGATCAGCAAGAAACCATTAAAAATGTCTCTTTGCACAAAACACCATGAAATAGTTCTTCATATACAAAATCATTACAGCAAATATCACTCCAGTGAGTTAGGTGTTTGTGTGTTTTGCTGAAAACTGTATCTTTTCTAAGAGATTGCTACCTAAATAAGAATGCTCTGGAGATCCTAATGTAGAAATAAAAGGATAGTTCTGTCAACTTCAGTGTCTCTTTTAAGTAAGAGAAATGTGACTTTCCACATTGCCTCTATCTCTCTTTTCTCTGATGTATCTGTCACAAAATTCTCAGATCTGAGCAATAGTGTAACTGAGATCAGTCATGTGGGAATCAGTTTTTAAGGTAAAAGAGCCACAAGAGTTCTGAAGGAGATTGTGTTGTGCCTATATGTGCATGTGTGTGTGTGAGCATGTGTATGCTTCGTGTAGTGTATATATGTTGCTAAATACATGCATACATAAATATATATGTATGTATACATGTGTGTATACACAATACACATACACATATATTTAAGGTGGAATTGCTAACATGGGGAGACAACTACAGTACTCAGTATAAGCTATCTATAAGTTGGATGGTGGTGAGAATATACATCTAAGTGATGGATTTGGAATAAAATGTTTTCAAACTCTTTCTGCCTTATATTATCTAATTGGAATTAGATAATTAATTTCTCAAGGCTTCAGTTTTCCCACCTGAACATAAGTCACCCAGCCTAGACAACATGTGGTATCCCTTCCTGATCAATAATTTTTTCCCCAATAATATGCTCCTGTTGCCAATTAGTGAATGAGATCAATAATTTAAAAAATACCCTGTGGGACAACTCAAGTTCTTAGGAAAATGGGGACTTGCTCATGTGTGTATCATATGCTGAGTACTTAAGTTTGCTTTAGTTTTCTTCCAAAGGAATCACTTGACATTTCTAGAAGGAGGTTACTCTTACCTCCAAAACTATGTTCCCTAAAGAGGAAAAAGTGTTTTTTAAATGTGCACTTGCAGAATATCCACTCTGAAACCAACCAATCATCCTTGCATTTGTAAGACAACAACAGTAATGAAATGCCACCTATTATACAAGCTGTAATGTGCTTTTGCTAGAGCATCAGGTCATAATTAGTTCCAGAAAAAGAATCATGCACATTTCTTGCCTGAGCAGATAAATACTTTCAATAGCCCAGGTGACTGGGGAACTTAACTCCCAGTCCTGATGGATGCATACTTCAGATGCCCCTCAATTCCCAGAGCAGCTGCATAAAGACAAGAGGACAGAATTTCTGTGCGAGTGTGTACAAGAGGCTGTTTTAGACTCTTAAAAGAAAGTTACTCCGTGTTGTGCTAAAATACAACATAAAAAGCAGCTCTTCTCATTATATACAAACTAAAATCCATTTTGATCTGTGTTCTCTCACAATAGGCATTCTAGTAATAAGGTCGGGGAAGGAGGTTCTTAGAAAAGTTCCCACTTACTGAGTTGCCCAGCAATAGAAGGTCTATTAAACAGAAAATGAAAATAAGGAGTATCAGTGGTTGAGCACATACCTTTGTCAGAATAAGTTTTCTTTAATTTGAAGGGCTCCCTATATGTAGCTTGAAGGGAAAACTAGCAAATGCTATGCCCAGAACAAATTTGCCAGTGTCATAGAATTTAAGATCTGAAAAGTTTCTTAAAGATGCTATAAAGGAGAATCCTCAACAAGAGAGTAGGTTGGATAGAAGGCTTCTCAGGGACTGTCACACCCTCGACTTGAAAGTTTATGCACTCTTGTCATCTGAAGATAGTTGCATAATTCCCACACATTGGCTCTAGTTTTCCTCTTTTAAGCTAAGCAGGATAAGTCAAATCCCTCTTTCAGGTAATAACTTTTCAAGTCTTTGCTGATAGCTATTAAATTCTTTCCTTAATCTTCTCTTTCCTCATTGCTCTAGGTCCCTTGAAAATTTTCATGTGTGATATGGTTTAAAGTTCACCCACCATCCTAGAAATACTGTCCTCTGAATATATTCCAGCTAGTAAATATCTCATGTAAAATACAATGTTCAGAATTGAATATGTTACTCTAGATGAGGCCTAACCAGTACAATGTCAGAATCACAGAATTTAAAAATTGTACAGGAATTTAGAAGTTCTGTAACTGGAAGTCATAAAATTGTAGAATTAGAAAGATTTTTAGATATTATATAGTACAACTCATACCTGAATACGATTCTTCCCTCACAAACAGTGGCCAAACATTTTCTTTTTAAATATCTCCAGATATGTCATATTTAGTACCTCCTGAGATAACCTATTACACTTGTGGATTCTCATATTGGTTTTCATCATACTGATCCAAGATCAGTTTCTCTGCAAACTGTTTGTAGAAACTCTTTCCATCAATGCAAGTCATCTGCAAATTATAGCCACTGCAAGTTATCTGCCAAACACTGGGAAATAATATTTACAGACAGTTTTTTCTGATAAGGACCTCATTTCTAAATATATAGGGAACTGAGTCAAATTCATAAAAATACAAGTCATTTCCCAATTGAAAGACAGTCTAAGAATATAAACAGGTAGTTAGCAAATGAAGAAATTAAAGATATCTGTGGTAATATAAAAATGTTCTAAATCACTGATTAAAGAAATGCAAATTAAACTGAGGTACCACTTCACACCTGCAAGATTGGCTAATATGACAGAAAAGAAAAATAATAAATGTTGGAGAAGGCATGGGAAAATTGGAACAATAATGCATTGTTGGTGGAGTTGTGAACTTATCATTTTGGAGAACAATTTGGAACTACACCCAAAGGGCAACCAAACTGTGTATACCCTTTGATCCAGCAAAACTAGGTCTGTATATCAAAGATAGCATGAAAAAAAGATGAAAAAGACTTACATGTACAAAAATATTTTAGCACATCTTTTTGTAATTGGAAATTGCGGGGATACCCATCAATTGGGGAAAGGCTGAACAAGTTGTGGTATATCAATGGAATATAACACTATTGTGCTAGAAGAAATTATGAGCAAGCTGCTTTCTGAAAAATCTGGAAAACTCCCATGAACTGATGCTGAGTGAAGTGAGCAGAACAGGAGAACAAGATACACAACAGCAACATTGGGGAATGATTTACTATAAGTTTAGCTCTTTTCAGCAATACAATGATCCAAGATAATTCCCAAAGTCTCATGATGACAAATGCTAACCAATATCCAGGAAAAAACTACTGAGTCTGAATGCATATCTAAACATAATATTTTCACTTTTTTGTTTTTTTTCCTTTTTCATGGTTTTTCCCTTTTGTCCTGATTCTTTCACAATGTGAGTCATGTGGAAAACCAGTTAACATGATTGTACATGTAGAACATGTTAGATTGCTTGCTGCCCTGGTGAAGGGAGGGAAAAATTTTGTAACTCAAAATTTTACAAAACTATATGTTGAAAACAATCATTGCACATAATTGGAAAAATGCTATTAAGGAAAATTAAAGAAAGTTATCTGAAGATCTGTAGCACTAAGAAATTGAGTCACTTGTCCACAGTCTCACATGTACTATGTTTCAGGAAAGAATGTGAGACTGGTCTTGCTGCTGCTAAGACTGGTCCTTCGTTTAATAGACCAAGCTGACTAATAAAAAGCTTATCTATTTTTATATGACCATCATTTTTATCAGCTAAATCTTCTTTCCTTTAAGCTAAATGCCCCAAATTCCTCCTACTATTCCTCCTAAGGCAGGGTTCTTAGGACCCTCATCATCCTGCTCACAAATGAATATCCTCCCTAAAATGTACTAAGAACTATATACAAATACCCAGATATATATTCTGAGTACCCTAGGACTCTAATACAATCTCCTATTATTCTAAATACAGACAACTGTGCAGCCCTGGTGGCTAGGCAACCAGCAGGTGAGTCTGCCTATGCACTAGGGCACAGAGACAGGAACCTGAAGAGGCCAAAGCATACAAAGCCAGTAACTAGACCTCTAACTCCCAGCATAAGAAGCATGGGTCAGAGTCCTCTGTACCCCAGAAGCACTGATCCACTTTTAAAGCCAAGAAATAGGCAATCACAATGGCCAAAGAGCAAATTAGAAAAACAAAGACTTTCTAATTCTATTATGGTGAATGAGAAAAAGCAAATTCAGAAGAGGACAGCATTGACATTATACCAACATCTGACACTTCAAAAAGGAATATGAACTGGTCTCAAGCCCCAGAAGCATTCTTGGAAGAGCTCAAGAAGTATTTTAAAAGCCAAATTAGGGAGGTACAAGATAAATTGACCAATTATTTTAAAAATACAACTGGCAAAGTGGAAAACATATTCACTGAAGAAAACAAATACTTAAAAAGTAAAATGTATCAAATTGGAAAAAAATCTAAAGGGAGAAAATAACACCTTAAATTTAAAAAATTGAACAAATGGATAAGAAATTTCAAAAACTAACTGAAGAAAACAATTTGCTAAAAATTAAAATTAGACAAATTTAACCTGACTGTACGAGGCATAAATAACCAGTCAAATAAAACCTAATGAATAGAAAAATGGAAAAAAAATCTTATTAGGAAAACTACTGACTTAGAAAACAGATTGAAGGGAGACCATCTAAGTATTATTGGTCTCCTGGAAAGCCATGATGAAAAAAAGAGCCTGAACAACATCTGCCAAGAAATCATCAAGGAAAAATTCCCGAAGGAACTAGAACCAGAGGGTAAAATAATTATCAGAAGAACCCACTGGGTAGAGGCCGGGAAGATGATGTGGGTCAGCACAAAGGCCTGGACACTGGGGCATGCAGAGACCCAGACAAGACCTGATCAACATGACAGCAACTTGATCCACCAACCACAAAGGCCATTGTCAGGGTTATCACTGCAGGGCTGGGACTGGACCGAGCTGGGTAAGAGTTAAATGCAGTTCTCCTGGCAGTGGCAGCAGCTATTCCTAGGACTACCAACCCATAGCCTGGAAATTTAAAAAGCCCCTATTTGAACTTCCAGAGACCGGGGGGCAGAGTGAACCACAGCTGCTCCAGTCCCCCACTCTCAGACTATGAAAACACAGCAATTATTGCCCAAAAGCAAAACTTTAAGCAGTAAAGGCTTGGGAACCTTAGAGGAAGGGCTTGGCTAGGGCCCTGCCTCAAAATGGGTAAAAAGCAGATTGCAAAGACAGACACTGGAGTCTTACTATTGTGAGAGGGAGGAACCAAATTCAGAGGGAGACAGTGTTGACTCCACACCCACAGCTGAAGCCTCAACAGGGAACTAGTCTCAAGCACAGAAAGCATTCTTGGATGAGCTCAAAAAGAACTTTGAAAGCCAAATTAGCGAAGTAGAAGATAAAATGAATAATACTTTTAAAATCAAAAATGCAAAATTAGAAAAAACATTACACTGAAGAAAAGTGCTCCTTAAAAAGAAAAATGTGAGATATGGAAAAAGAGCTTCAAAAAGTAACCAAGGAAAATAATAATTTGCTAAAACCAGAATCAACCAAATTGAAGTAAATGAATCTATAAGGCACCAAGAATGAGTCAAAGAAAACATCAAAAATGAAAAATTAGAATAAGAGTTAAAATATCTCAATGGAAAAATAACTGACCTGGAAAACAGATCCAGGAAAGATAATCTGAAAATCAGAGGCCTACCAGAAAATCATGATGAAAAAATTAGCCTGGACAACATCTTCCAAGAACTCATCAAGGAAAACTGCCCTGAGATTCTAGAACCAGCAGGTAAAACAAAAATCGAGAGAATCCCGCAAACACCTCCTGAAAGAGATCCCAAATTAAAGAGTCAGCAAAATGTTGTGGCCAAATTCCAGAACTATCAGGTAAAAGAGAAAATACTACAAGCAGCCAGAAAGAAACAATTCAAATATTGTGGAACCACAGTGAGGATCACACATGATCTTCTACACTGAAAGACTGGAGGAAGTGGAATATGATTTTTCACAAGGCAAAAGAACTCCAGTTACAACCAAGGATCACCTATCCAAAAAAACTGAACATATTCTTTCAGACAAGGAGATGGTCATTCAATGTTATAACAGGTTTCCAGACCTTCCTGATGAAAAAGCCAGAGTTCAATGGAAAATTCAACCTCAAATTATGAGATTCAAGAGAGACATAGAAAGGTAAATAAAGAAAACACACACACACACACACACACACACACACCCTGTTATTTAATAAGAGCAAACTGTTTATAGACAAATAGAAAGTATGGATATAAATTACATAAAATGATGACAAAAAATCTTATTAAGGACTGAAAAGGAACTGCAATGGAAGAAGAGGAATGAACGAAGCAGAAAAGGGTAAATTATGCCACACAAAGAGACATAAAAAACAATATAATAGAGGGGGGAAAGGGAGGGATATGAGCATTATATGAGTTTTTCCCCCATTGTTTCTGGTGCAAAGAGCAAATAACAAAACTAGTTAAGTATAGGACTATATTGAGAAGAAACACAAAACATATCCTAATAGAGGAAAGGAGGGAAGGGACAGGAGCATTGCATGTGATCTCTTTTTGTAAATCTCTGTTCAAAGAAAAAAATAACATAGTATATTAAGTATAAAAATCTATCATATCCTACAGTCAGTAGGAGTGGAGAAGGGTTATGAAAGTTGGGGGTTAAAAGGGAGGGAAGTAAGGGGGAAGAGGAGGAAAAGGGAGGGGGTGATAAGAAGGGAATACTGAGGGTGTCTGGTCAAAAGGAAGACTCTTAAGGAGCAGAAGGTAGAAGGGGAGAAAAATAAAAGCATGAACAGGGGAAGGAATAGGATGGAGGGAAAGAGAAGGCTAGTAATCATAATTGTGAATGTGAATGGGATGAACTCTCCCATAAAACAGAGGTGGATAGCAGAATGGATTAAAAAACATAATCCTACAATATGCTGTTTACAAGAAACACATTGGAAACAAAGGGATACCCACAGGGTAAAGGTAAAAGGCTGGAGTAAAATATATCATGCCTCAACTAAAGTGAAAAAAAAAGCAGGGGTAGCAATTTTTATCTCAGATAAAGCAAAAGCAAAAATAGTTCTAATTAAAAGGGATACGGAAGGATCCTATACCCTGCTATAAGGCACCATTGAAAATGAAGCACTATCATTACTAAACATGAATGCATCAAGTGGTACAGCATCCAAATCCCTAAAGGAGAAGTTAAGGATGCTAGCGGAAGAAATGGATAGCAAAACTATACTAGTGGGGTACTTCAATCTCCCCCTCTCTGAGCTTGATAAATCTAAACGCAAAATAAACAAGAAAGAAGTTAAGGAGGTAAATAGAATCATAGGGAAGATAGATATGGTAGACCTCTGGGGAAAATTGAATGGGGATAAAAAAGGAATATACCTTCTTCTCAGCTGTACATGGCACATACACAAAAGTTGACCATGTACTGGGGCATAAAAACCTCATGATTCAGTGCAGAAAGGCAGAAATATTAAATGCAACCTTCTCATATCATGATGCAATAAAAATTATATGCAATAAAGTGCCATGAAAGGATAGACTAAAAACTAATTGGAAACTAAATAACTTAATCCTAACAAATGAGTGGGTCAAACAAGAAATTATAGAAACAATAAGCAACTTCATTCAAGAGAATGACAATAATGAGACAACATACCAAAACTTGTGGGATATAGCAAAAGCAGTTCTTAGGGTAAGTTTTATATACCTGAATGCATAAATATATAAAATAGAGAAAATGGAGGCCAATAAATTAGGCATGCAACTGAAAATCTAGAAAAAGAACAAATTGAAAATCCCCAAGTGAATAGTAAGTTAGAAATAATGAAAACCAAAGGAGAGATTAGTAAAATTCAATTTAAGAAAACTATTGAAATAATAAGTAAAATTAAGAGCTGATATTATGGAAAAAACAATACAATTGATAGGCTTTTAGTAAATATGATAAAAAAAAGCAAGAAACCAAATTACAAGTATCAAAAGCACCAAGGGTGAATCTACCTCCAATGAAGAGGAAATTAAAACAATAATCAGGAATTATTATGCCCAATTGTATACACATATATTTGACAATTTTAGTGAAATGAATGGATATTTATGAAAATATAAGCTCCCCAACTAACTGAAGAGGAAGTAAACTACTTAACCCCATCTCAGAAAAAGAAATTGAACAAGCCATCAAGGAACTCCCTAAGAAAAATCTCTAGGGCTAGATGGCTTTATTAGTGAATTCTACCAAACATTTGAAGAACAATTTACTCCAATACTTTACAAACTATTTGGGAAAATTGGAGAAGAAGGAGTCCTACAAAATTCTTTTTATGAAACAAATATGGTACTGATACCTAAATAAGGAAGAGACAAAAGAGATAATGAAAATCACACAAATCTCCCTCATGAATACAGATGCAAAAATTCTAAATAAAATATTGGCAAAAAGACTACAGCAACTCATCACAAGAATAATATATTTTTATCAGGTAGGATTTATTCCAGGAATGCAAGTATGGTTCAATATCAGGAAACCTATCAATATAATTGACCACATCAACAACAAAAGTAGCAGAAACCATATGATTATTTCAATAGATGCAGAAAAGGCTTTTGACACAATACAACACCCATTCCTATTAAAAACATTAGAAAGTATAGGAATCAATGGAGTCTTCCTTAACATAATAAGTAGCATCTACCTAAAACCATCAGCAAGTATTGTATGTAATGGGGATAACCTAGAAGCATTTCCAATAAGATCAGGGGTGAAACAAGTATGTCCACTATTACCCCTCTTATTAAATTTGGTACTAGAAATATTAGCAGGTGCAATAAGAGAAGAAAAAGAAAATAAAGGAATCAAATTAGGCGAAGAAGAGACTAAGCTATCACTCTTTGAAGATGATATGATGATATACTGAGAACATCCTAGAGAATCAAGGAAAAAACTACTTGAGATAATAAACAAATTTGCCAAAGTTTCAGGATATAAAATAAACCCACATAAGTCCTCAGCATTCCTATATATCTCTAACAAAATCCAACAGCAAGAGATAGAAAGAGAAATCCCATTTAAAGTTAAAGTAGACATCATAAAATATTTAGGAATCTACCTGTCAAGACAAACCCAGGACTTATATGAACACAATTACAAAACACTTCATACCCAAATAAAGTCAAATCTAACTAACTGGAAAAACATCAATTGCTCATGGATGGGTCAAACTAATATAATAAAAATGAAAAATTTACCTAAATTAAAATATATATTTAGTGCCATAAAAATCTATCCATCAAAAATTACTTTGTAGAGCTAGAAAAAATAGTATCAATATTCATTTGGAAGAAGAAAAGGTCCAGAATATCAAGGGAATTAATGAAAAGAAATACTAGGGAAGGTGGCCTGGCCATACCAGATAATAATATGTATTATAAAGCAGCAGTCATTAAAACTACTTTTTACTGGCTGAGGAATAGAGTAGTAGACCAATGGAATAGACTGGGTACAGGAGACCCAGCAGCCAATGACTATAGTAATCTACTCTTTGATAAACCCAAAGACCCCAGTTTTTGGGATAAGAACTCACAATTTGATAAAAACTGCTGGGAAAACTGGAACATAGTATGGCAGAAATTGGACATAGACCAATATCTAACACCATACACAAAAATAATTTCGAAATGGGTGCATGATTTAAGTATAAAGATTGATACTGTAAATAATCTGGTAGAGCAAGGGATAGTTTACCTGTGGAGGGAAAGACTTTATGACAAAACAAGAGTTAGAGAGCATTATAAAATGCAAAATGGACAGTTTTGACTACATTAAATTAAAAAGCTTCTGTACAAATAACGCCAATGTCACGAAGATTAAGAGGAAAGTGGAAAATTTGGAAACAATCTTTACAACCAATGTCTCTGGTAAAGGTCTCACTTCTAAACTATAAAAAAGAATTGAGTCAAATCTATAAGAATACAAGCACCGCCCCAATTGAAAAATGGTCTCAGAAGATGAAATTAAAGATATCTATAAGCATATGAAAAAATGTTCTAAATCACTAGTGATTAGACAAATGCAAATCAAAACAACTCTTAGGTAAGACATTTCACTGGCCAGATTGGCTAAGATCACAGGAAAATGATAAATACTGGAGAGGATGAGGAAAAAAATGGAACACTAATATATACATTGTTGGTGGCATTGTGAACTGACCCAGACATTCTAGAGAGCAATTTGGAACTATGCCCAAAGGACTAGAAATAAGTGCATACCCTCTGACCTAGCAATACCACTTCTAGGGTTATATCCCAAAGAGATCAGAGAAGTGGGAGGAGGACCTGTACATGTAAAAATATTTATAGCAGCTCTGTTTGTGGTGGCAAAGAATTGGAAATCAGGGGAATGCCGATCATTTGGCTAATGGCTAAACAAGTTGAGGTGTATGAATGTAATAGAATACTATTTGCTATAAGAAATGAGGAGCAGAAGGACTTCATAATAACCAGGAGAGACTTCTATAAACTGATGCTGAGTGAGGTGAAGAGAACCAGGAGACCATTGTACATAATTACAGACACATTATATCTCTGATGACTAACTTTGATAGACTGGCTCCTCTCAGGAAACATGGCTATAAGAAACTCCAGAAGACTCACGATGGAAAGGTCTATCACCATCCAGAGAAAGAATTATGGAGTCTGAATGCAGATTGAAGCAAGCCACTTGCTCTCTCTCTTTTTTTTCTTTTCCTTTCTTGTTCATTCCATTGGTTATAATCCTTCTTTACAACTTGACTGATGTCTAATGTGAACATATTTATAGAACTTATATCAGATGGCATGCTGCTAGAGGGAGAAGGAGAAGGAGGGGGGAGAAAATTTGGAACTAAAAGCTTGTGGAACTGAATGTTTTAAACTAAAAGTTAATAAATTAATTAAATTTAAAAAATAAAAGAGAGAAAACCTTACTTCTGGTAGCTATGAACCAAATAGTGTGAAGCATTGTAGCAGAGTTTCCAGGAGTAATCTCTGACATTGATGCCTCTGAACATGTTTCTTCCCACATCAGAAATTTAAGGAAAATGGCCAGATAATTTTTTGAGCATACTTTTATATGATGGTTTGTTACTTATAATGTAAGCACATTGATAAAAGAGACTCTTCAGTTCTTCCTAGTTGTATTACCAATGCCTTGTGCAGTGCTTGAAACATGGTAGCTATTTATTAAATGCTTTTTGATTAAATTGCTTGTATAGGTTTCTCACCCAGAGAATGAATATGTTGGTACCTCAGCCCCCTATGATGGAGAGCAGCTTTTCAGTTTCTGTTAGTGTTGTGATGGATGAGAAAATCTTCTTGTCACAACCTGTCACATTGTTAATATAATACCTCTCTGATACTCTATTGGATAGAGTAGACTGAGTCTATTCCATAAACTTTGGAGGTGGTTTGAGAGCTCTAGATAAGTCATTAATTATCATCCTAGTTTCATTTTAGTTATTAGTTATCTATGCCTTAAATAAACAATTGGTTAAAATGCTGAACTGACATTCTATTAGTTATGATCCTTCTTTATAACTTGATTAATGTTTAATGTGGAGGTATTTGTGGAACCTATATTGGATTTCATGTTGCCATACAGGGAGAAGGGGGATGAGACAGAGGGGGGAGGAGAGGCAGGGGAAGAAAATTTGGAACTCAGAAGCTTGTGGAACTGAAAGTCGTAAACTAAAAGTAAATAAATAAACAAATAATGTTGAACTAATAAGGACCAAGGGTAGAGCCCTGTGGCACATCCTTCCAGGTGGACATTTAACCATTCCGTGATAACTCTTTAGAGCCTATTCTGAATTCACATACATATTCTATTATTCACTTTATATCACTCATTTTTTTTTAATAAAAGAAGACCATAGGTGACTTTATACAGGAAAAAAAGCAACACCATCAGATTTAGATCCAGAAGACTTGACTTCAAAACACAATTTTGTTATTCACTAGTCACTGGACCTTAAAAAAACATCTAAACTAGAATGCTTTCAATTTCCTGACCTATAAAATGAGGGGGTTATACTAGATAGAATATAAGATATTTGACACCTATTAATCTATGAACTTATTAAGTGCTTTTCTGAAGTCCAATCCGATGTCTATAAAATTCTCCTGACATACTAATTTAGTAATTCTATCATAAAATGAAATTAGATTATTAGGTCATGACCTCTTCTTGGTGACTCAGTTGGCTTTTAACAACCAATCCCTACCTTTCTGAGGGCTCACAAACCATCCTTTTATTGATGTAGCCTAACACTTCAATAGAAATTAATCATGGTTAATTCATGGTTAACTCATATGTTTAACAACCCATAGTTTAAAGAATCTACCTTCTTTTACTTTTTGAAAATTGTAGAATGTACCCATATCCAATAGCAAGGGACATCTCCCCTTCTCCATGTTTTTTCCCTTCCAAATCTTAGCAATAGTAGCTCAGAAGTGACATGAGAATATTTTTCAACATCTTAGAATGTAGTTCACCAAGAACTAGTGATTTGACCTCATTAAGGGAGTTACCTGACTTGCTCTTTCAGTAGCTTCTCATTTTTTCTTTCCTTTGTACTAATTCTAATTTTTTGTTTTATGCTTAGTATCAATATCATTCCTATTTAAGAGGAGACCCAAAAAAGTTGGGAAATGATTCAGACTTCCTATCTTCTACTGTCATTATTCTATCTACAAAAAACAGTAGTAGCCTCATTTCTTCTTGGATATTATTCCTAATGTAGCTTTTTCTGTTTGTTTATAGAGTAGTTTTATTGTATCTGGGCTAAATAAGTGAAATAATAAGACTAAGAAAGTGTGTATTCCGTTCTAGTATATAAAATGATTTTTCAAAAAGGCCTATTTTCAAGAGTTCCTAACCTAGATTCTGTAAACTTTTTTTCTAATTAATTAATTTATTTTTTTAAACAAATGCTTTATTAACTTCTGTTTTACATCATTCATTTCCGCCAGATTTTGAGTTATAATCATTTCCCCACCCTGCTATTCCCCTAGCCACCCTCCCAGAATAGCAGTCCCACAAGATATCGCTTCCTCCAATCTGCTCTCTCCTGTACCTTCTCCCATACCCCCTTCGACTTTTCCATTAGAGGAAGGTGAATCTTTGTGTCCCAATGCCTGCACATCTCATCTCCCAATTATAAGCAAAAGAGTATTAATAATAGTATTTATATATACTTGAAACATTTAATGTTAAGACCTCGAATTTTAGATCCATTTCCTTCCTCCCTTGTCACCCATTCCCTCTGGGGAGATAAGTAATTCAGTATATGATGTACATGTCTAGCTATGCAAAACATTATCATAATAGATATATTGTACAAGGCTGCTTATAATTCCCTCTCACTCATCCCACCCCCCACCTGGTCCATTCCCTACATGATCCTGTCCCTCTTCTATAGTGGGTACTTCCAACCTCCCCTCCCCCCAAGGATGCCCTCCCATCCATCATCCCTCCTCTCATCCCCCTTCCCCCTATTCTGCTGCAGGTTGAGATATCCCATTTAGTATATATGTCATTCTCTCCCTGAACCAAATTCAATGAGAATGTGGTTTTGCCTTTTTCCCTTCCTATTCTCCCCCTCCCTTGCAACCACTTCCCCTTGCTTCTTCTACATGAGATAGTTTACCCTACCCTGTCTTTCCCCATCTCCTCTTGCCACTTTCCTCTCTCACCTCATAATTTCATCCCTTGAGTATTCTCCCTTCCCAACAAATTCAACCTATGCCCTCTATCCATATATAACTGTAACCATATACACACACATTCACATATGTATTCATATGACCACACAGCCCTCTTCCATTATTTTCATAGTGAGAAAGATATCATCACTCACATTTATTGTTTTTCCACCTAGGAATGTAAATAGTTCAACGTTGATAAGTTCCTTTTGATTTCTTTTCCCTGATTACCTTCTCAGGCATCTCTTGCTTCTTGTGTCTGGATGTCAAATTTTCTATTCAATTCTGGTTTTTTCCTCAAGAATGCTTGAAAGTCCTCTATTCCACTGAATGACCATATTTTCCCCTGAAACAAAATACTCAGTTTTGCTGGGTAGGTGACCCTTGGGTTCATTCCCAGTTCTTTTGCCCTCTGGAATATCATATTCCATGCCCTTCGATCCCTCAGTGTAGAAGCTGCCAGGTCCTGGGCTATTCTGATTGTGTTTCCACAATATTGAAATTGTTTCTTCCTGGCTGCTTGTAGTATTTTCTCCTTGATCTGGGGATTCTGGAACCTGGCTATAATATTCCTGGGAGTTTTCTTTTTGGGATCTTTTTCAGGAGGTGATCGATGGATTCTTTCAACCTCTATTTTGCCCTCTGGATCTAAAACATCAGGGCAATTTTCCTTGAGAATTTCTTGAAGGGTGATTTCTAGGTTCTTTCCTTGATCATGGCTTTCAGGTAGTCCAATAATTTTTAAATTGTCTCTCCTGGATCTATTTTCCAGGTCAGTGGTTTTTCCCATGAGATATTTCACATTGCCTTCTAATCTTTCATTTGTTTGGATCTGCTTAACAGCATCTTGATTTCTCATAAAGTCATTCACTTCCATTTGCTCCAGTCTATTCATTTTAAGGAATGAATCTCCTCAGTGAACTTTTGAGATTCTTTTTCCATCTGGCAAATTCGACTTTTTAAGGCATTCTTCTCCTCATTGCCCTTTTGGGCCTCCTTTGCCATTTGAGTCAGTCTATTTTTTAAGGTGTTGTTTTCCTCAGTCAGGCTGTTGATCCTCATTTCATACTTTTCCTGCATCCTTCTCATTTCTCTTTCCAATTTTTCCTCCACTTCTCTTATTTGATTTTTAAAGTCCTTCTTAATGTCCTCTATGGCCTGCAACCCGCTCATGTTTTCCCCTGGGGCTTTTGGAGCAGGACTTCTGACCTCACAGTCCTTTTCCCACTTTATGCCCCCAAAATAGGAATCTAGGGTTGCATTTTTCTGTTTCCTTTGCCTTGGCATGTTGCCACTTGATTACCTGACTTTTGGGCTTGTTGCCACACTATGGCTTTAAGACCAGATAGAGGAATTTTCATCCCTAACGTGTGGGGGGCAACTTCCGTTTCTGGCAAGCTGTAAACCCACCCACGACTTCCACCCTAGATCACAATCCAAATCCAGGGAGGTTAAAGCAAGAGCGATTAACCCCCAAGACTGATCGTTGGATCTCCCTACAATTAATTGCAGGCCAGGAGCTGGTGCTGCCTCTGAAAACTACAAAATGGAGTGTCTCCTCAGTGGCTTCTAGCCCCCAGGGGAGGGAGCCAACCCATTCCCCCAAATACAGGTCCCAAAGTCCATAGGACACTAACCTCTTACTTTGTCCTAGGCATGTCTATTTTGATAATTCTGGAGTTGCCACGGCTGCTGGTGTTCTGGGGTTCCTCCAGCCGGCTGCTGGCCCTGCCAGCCCTGGGGCTCCCTAATGTAGCTTTTAAAACCTCTTTTCTTGTATTAACAATGTATTACACGCCTCAGATCATCCAGAGCTTTAACATTCCTGATATTATCTTCAAAGGATCATTAGGGCAGCTGTGAAGCTCTTTTCTATTGTCCTCCTTGATTCTATCTTTCCACATGTCTTTTTATAATCTAAGATGCTTAATGATTTTACTGTGTATCTAGATCAGCCACTTAATATTTAAATTTTATTTTTTATTTTTAACTTTTTAAAAATTTTGAGTTTCAAATTCTCTTCTTCCTTCTCTCCTGTCTCTTTCCTTACCTACTTAAGAAAATGAGCAATATGATACCAATTAAACATATGAAATCATGCAAAACATTCCCATATTAGCCATATGACAAAAAAAACATAAAAATAAAGTGAGAAGATTTTACTTGAATTTCCACTGAGAATTTATTACTTCTCTCTGAAGGTGAATAGCATTTTTCATCATGATTTCTTTGTAATTATCTTGGATCATTGTATAGATCAGAACAATTTTTCACAATCCATAATCATTACAATATTGCTTTTGCTCTGCAAAATGATCACCTGGTTCTTCTAAATTCATTTTGAATCAGCTTATACTAGCATGCTCAGCCATTTTTTTTTTACCTAAAGCCACCATCCTCATAATTTCTTTTCTTTTCTTTTTTTTTTTTTTTGAGGCATTTAACTTACTCAGGGTCACAAAGCTAGTGTCAAAGGTCTGAGGCTGGTCTTGATTTCAGGTTTTCCTGACTCCATGGCCAGTCCTCTATCCAGTGCACCACGTAGCTGCTCCTCTCATAATTTCCTACAGCACAATATTACTCCATTACAATCATATGCCACTACTTGTTCAACCATTCCTCTATTGATGAGCATCACCTGAATATCTATTCTTTGCCAGTACAAAAAGGATTTATGTAAACATTTTTCCACATACAGATCCTTCTCATTTAACCTCCTTGGGGTACAGACATAGAAGTGTTATTGCTTTGTTTAAAAATATGCACAATTTTATAACTCTTTAGGCATAGTTTCAAATTATTCTCCAGAATGATTAGATCATTTCACAACTCCACCAACAGTTTATTAGTCTATTTTCCTTCATCTCCTCCAAACTTTGTCATTTCTGATAGGTGTGAGGTGGTACCACAGAGTTGTTTTAATTTATATTTCTCTAATCTATAGTGACTGAGATGATTTTACATGACTATAGATAGTTTTGACTTGTTTTCCTGAAAAGAGCCTGTTCAAATCCTTTAACCAATTATCAATCAGGGAATGGGCCTTATTTTTATAAATTTAATCCCATTCCTTAAATGTTTGAGAAATTAAGCCTTTATCAAAGAAAATTACCCACAAATTTTATATTATTTCATTGTCTATGCTGGTTGTAAGTTTTTCTGCTTGAAAAGGACCAAAATGACACCACAATGTCGGAGCCAACGTATAACATATCCTAGTGTGGTTAATCAGACCAATACAAGCTTGGGACATGCTATCACAGATCAGGCAGATATAATCCATATGGATATTTGCAGTGGAGATTTCTCTAAATTTGTGCATCCCACATTTCTTTTGAATTTCTGCAAGTCTGTTCTGCTTATAGAACACAGTGCCTTCTTTGCGGTGAGCTTGTGATGCTGGGCAGTGCTGTGCCAATGTCTTGCATATCTTACAATTGATTCCAAATTTGTCTAGAGAAGACATTGAGAGTTTCCTTGTATCATTTCTTCTTACTTCCCTGTGAGCACTTGCCTCATGTGAGTTTACTGTAAAATACTTATTTAAGCAAGTATACATTTGGCATTCAAACAATGTGATCAGTCCATCAGAGTTGTACTATCTGCAGTAGAGTTTAAATACTTGGCAGTTCAGCATGAGGAAGAACGCGTTGTCCAGTACCTGATCTTACAAGGTGTTCTTCAGTATCTAACTAAGACAATTCAGATGGAAGCAATCCAGTTTCTTTACATGACACTGGAAGACTGTCCAGGTTTCACAGGCATATGAGGTCAGCACAATGTTTTTTTAGACCTTCAGTTTGGTAGACTACCTAATGCCTCTTCTCTCCCACATTTTCTTTCAGAGCCTCCTACACACTGAGCTAGCTCTGGCAATGCATGTGGTATCCTCATCAGTTATATGTACATTCCAGGAAAGTATACTGCAAGATGAGTGAACTTATCTGTACTTTTCAAAATTCCCCCATTTGCTATAACTGATGGTTCCACATATGGATGGTGTGGTACTGCCTGGTAAGTAACCTCTGTTTTCTTTGAGTTAATTGTTAGGCCAAAATTAGCACAAGTGTCATGGAATAAATTTATATATTGCTGTATCTCAGTCTCAAAGGCTACATTGAATGCATAATCATTTGCCAAAAATAAGGAAAAAGGGAAAAAAGCACACACGAATTCTCCTTTCACTTTCATTTTGGTTTACTAGCGTTTTCAAGTTAAATAATTTGCCATCAGTACAATAGCTGACCTTGATGCTATTTTGATTTTCATTGAAGACCTCCAACAATATAGCTGAAAACATCATACTAAAAAGCATGAGAGCAATCACACAACCCTGTTTCACTCCATCAGGGATTGGAAAAGCATTAAGAGCATCATCCATTATCCAGAACCCATATAAACATACTATCCTGTAACTGACATATAATACTTATGAACTTCTCCAGTCAACAAAATTTTGCCATGATCTTGTAAGTAAAATGGTATGAATGACATATTTGACTCAATCATAAACTATATTTAAGTGAGGCAGAGTTACATGAAGTCATTGGCCTCATTTTCTCTTCCAGAGTCATTGGTTCACAGTGCACATGCACATTTAGCCACAGGTGAGAGTTGGTTGGCAGGTGGATACCAAAGACGAAAAGCAGCCCTGAAAAGGGCTTGGCAATCCTCACAACAGAGGTACTAGACTTCTATGACATCTGTACCTTTTAGCAAATGTAGTTTTCTTATTATCTCTTTTAATTAGGTATACTTTTACATTTGCTTTGTCTGAGATCATGACTGCTGCCCCTTTGCTTCAGCTGAAGCACAATAGATATCTTTCTAGCTCTTTGTTTTAACAGTGTGTATCTCTGTTTCAATTATGTCTCTTACAAAAAACATGTAGTTGGATTATAGTATTATTGGTTTCTAATTCATTCTGCTATCTATTTCCATTTTATGGTTGAGATCATTCCATTCATATTCTGCTATAACTAACTGTGTATTCCCCTCCATTCTATTTTCTTCTGTTTATCTTTCTCTTTTTTTCATGCGACTCTTAAGAATTCTTCTCTGCTTCTGACCCCCAATTCTCTTAAACCACATTCCCCTTTATCAACTCCACTCTTCATATATCTCACCTCTCCTTCCAATTTCCCTATTGGATAAAACAGAATTTTTTAATGACAGTGTTCATCACTCTTTAAACAAATTAATTTTGGGGTCTCTTTCAGGAGATGAAAGGTGGATTTTTTCAAATTTTATTTTACCCTCTAGATCTAAGATAATATTGATAATTTCTTGACATGATTTTGGATTTTTCTCTTTCATGGCTTCAGGTAGTCCAATAATTTCAAAATTATCTCTCCTCAATACGTTTTCCAGGCAGGTTTTTTTGATGAGATATTTCATATTTTCTTCCATTTTTTCATTCTTTTTGCTTTTTTTTCTTGCTATTAGCTTTCCACTTGCCTAATTCTAACTTTAAGGAATTATTTTCTTTCTTTTAAAAATATATGTTTTTTTTTTATTTTTCAACATTCATTTCCACAAGATTTTGAGTTCCAAATTTTCTCCCCATCTCTCCCATTCCAAACCAAGATGGGGTACATTTTGATTACCCCTTACTCCAGTCAGCCTTCTCTTCTATCTACCCATCCCCCACCCCATTATAACCTTCCTCTTTATTTACTTGTAGAGCAAGGTAGATTTATATACCCCATTGTTTCTATATCTTTTTCCATGTTGGATGTAAAAACAATTTTTAATATTTGCTTTTAAAACTTTCAGTTCCAAATTTGCTCCCTTTTCTCCTCCTTACCCACCCACACTGAGAAGGCAAGAAATTCAATACAGGTTATATATGTGTAGTTATGCAAAATACTTCCATAATAGTCATATTGTAAAAGGTTAACTATATTTTCCTCCATCTTATCCCACACCCCACTTATTCTATTTTTTCCTTTGCCCCCATTCATTTTCAAAAGTGTTTGCTTCTAAATAGCTCCTTTCCCAAATTAGCCTCCCTTATATCATCCCCCACCCCTAATCTCCTTCCTCATTACTTTCCTATGGGGTAAGATACCTAATTGAGTGTGTATGGTATTATCCTCTTGAGACAAATCTGATAAGAGTAAGGTTCACTCATTCCCTCTCACCTCCCCCCTCATCTCATCCATTGTGAAAACTTTTCCTTATCTCTTTTATGTGAGATAATTTACCCCATTCTGTTGCTCCCCTTCTCCTTCTCCCAACATATTCTTCTCTCATCCCTTAATTTTATTTTTTATATATCATCCCTTCATATTCAACTCACCCTGTTCCATCTATCTATCTATCTATCTATCTATCTATCTATCTATCTATCTATCTAATTTCTTCCAACTACCCTAATAGTGAGAAACATCTCATGAGTTACAAATATTATTTTTCCATGTAAGAAGGCAAAGAGTTCACCTTTAATAAGTCCTTTATGATTTTTCTTTCCTGTTTACCTTTCCTTGCTTCTCTTGAGTTTTGTATTCAAAAGTTAAATTTTCTATTCAGCTCTGGTCTTTTCATCAAGAATTCTTGAAAGTCCCCTATTTCATTAAATATTCATTTTTACCCTGAAATATTATACTCAGCTTTGCTGGGTAGATGATTCTTGGTTTTAATCCTAGCTCCTTTGACCTCTGGAATATCATATTCCAAGCTCACTGATCCCTTAATGTAGAAGTTGCTAGATCTTTTGGTATCCTGATTGTATTTTGACAGTATTTGAATCATTTCTTCCTGGCCCCTTGCAACATTTTCTCCTTATGCTATGAACTCTGGAATTTGACTAAAATATTCCTAGGTGTTTTCCTTTTGGGATCTCTTTTAAGAAGTGATTGGAAGATTCTTTCAATTTCTGTTTTCTCCTTTGCTTCTGGAATAACAGGGCAGTTTTCCTTGATAATCTGGAAAGATCATGTCTAGGCTCTTTTTTTGATCATGGCATTCAGGTAGTCCAATAATTTTAAAATTATCTGTCCTGTATATCTTTTCCAGATCAGTGGTTTCTCCAATGAGATATTTCACCTTGTCTTCTATTTTTTTCATTCTTTTAGATCTGCTTTATAATTTCTTGATTTCTCATAAAGTCATTAGCTTCCATTTGCTTCATTTTAATTTTGAAGGAATTCTTTTCTTCAGTGAGCTTTTGGAACCTCCCTTTCCATTTGGCCAATTGTGAATTTTCAGACATTATTCTCATTGTTTTTTTGCAACTCTTTTGACATTTGGTTTAGTCTATTTTTAAGGTGTTATTGTCTTCAGTATTTTGGGGGGTCTCCTTTAGCAAGTTGTTGACTCATTTTTCATGATTTTCTTGCATTGCTCTCATTTCTCTTCCCAATTTTTTTCTCTACTTCTATTATTTGATTATTTTTTTTCCTTTATGGAAAGGAGGAAGGTAGGGCAATTGGGGTTAACTGACTTGCCCAAGGTCCCATGGCTTGTTTTGTAAGTTTCTGAGATCTGATTTGAACTCAGGTCCTCCTGACTCCAGGGCTGGTGCTCTATTCACTATGTCACCTAGCTGCTTTTCTTATGTGATTTTCAAAATCTCTTTTGAGTTCTTCCATTGCCTATGAGAAATTCATATTTTTCTTGGAGGCTTTTCATGCAGGAGCCTTGACTTTGTTGTCATCTTCTGGTTGTAATTTTTTATCTTCTTTGTCACCAAAATAAGATTCTATAGTCTGACTTCTTTTATGCTGTTTGCTCATCTCCCCAGGCAAATATTTGACTTTCTAGCTCTTTTTCAGGGTAGCTCTTTTACTTCCAGTGGGGGTGTGGAGTAGGTATAGGTATACTGTTCCAGACCTCAGGGCTTTTGTATTATCCATTTGATTCCCCACCATCTGTGGGCCCAGAGCTCTAGAAACAGCAATTGCTGTTGCTGTTGCTGTTGCTATTGCTGCCATCATTGCCACCACCTGCACCACCCCAGGACTGGGGCCAGATCAAAGCCTAGTCACAGTCCTCTTATACCCAGTTCCCACAGAATTTTCCAACTGGACTTTTATGCCATCTTTGATGATTGTGGGTTGGGAAGCCTAGAAACTGCCACAGCTATAGTGATTCAGTCCTATGAGGCATGCTCTGGCCTAATCTATGTTGGTGTGGCCCATGTCAGACTACGCTACTCCCAACCAGGTGCAATATAACCTTCCAGTTTGTATTCAGCTGGATATTTGCTTCACTCCATCACTTTGTTGGTTTTGTAGTTCTAGAATTTCTTTAGAGTCATTTTTACAGGTATTCAGAAATATTTTGGGGAGAGCTCAAGCAAGTCCCTGATCTTACTTAACCATCTTAAGGAATTATTTTCTTCAGTGAGCTTTTGTATCTGTTTCTCCATTTTACCAATTCTGCTTTTTAAGGAGCTCTTTTCTTCAGTGAACTTTTTGTGCCTCTTTCATCAAGTTAATTCTTTTTTTAAGCTGCTATCTTTTCATTTTTTCCTTTTATTAAAAGGTTAATTCTCTTTTCATAATTTTCTTGCATCTCTCTCATTTCTTTTTACCAAATTTTCCTCTACCATGCTTTTCTTTTTCTTTAACTCTTCCATAAATTCTTATTGACCTTGGGTTCAATTAACATTTTTCTTTTAGGCTTTATTTTTGGCTATTTTCACTTTATTATCTTTTGAGTTTTTGTCTTGGTCTTCCCTTCCACCATAGTAATTTTCTGTGGTAAAGGGCTTTGTTGTTGTTGTTGTTGTTGTTGTTGTTGTTGTTGTTGTTGTTATTTGCTCATTTTTACTGGACTATTTCCCAGTCTTCAATGTAATGTTGAAATTGGTCTTTGTGTGGGGAAGCACATCCAAAACTTCAGGCTTCACTTTACAGAGGTAATTCGAGGGGTGTGCAAGTTTTTAATGCTTACAAGGTGATGTGATCTGGGGGGAAGTTAGGTTATTGCTTTCCTTGTCTGTGCTCTCATTTTACTCTGTTCCTTGTAGCTGCAAGTATTAGCAGTCTTCTCAATCCTGTGACCAGGGCCTCTTCTCTCCTGCAGGTGGAAGTACTCCTACTTCTCTTTGCCTTGGAACTGTAAGCAGCAACCATATTTCCTTGTGACTAGCTACAAGACTCATCTCTACCCTGAAACTGTGACCAATAACTGTGTGTAGGCAATAGAGTTCCCAGTGTTAGGAAACAATCCCCTATAATCTCTTTCTGATCACTTGTCTTAACCACTTAGTGTCTCTGGACTGAGAGCTCCTAAAGTTGTTGCTGTTGCCAATACTGTTTCAGTCACCTCTAAGACCCACTGTTAGTGCTATAGCCAAAATCTGGGATGACTCCCACATCAAGTGTTACAGACCTCACTTGCTGACCTCCTAAGATGTCTTAGATTGGAAGAAAATATCTCACTCTGACCTTTGGTGGGCTCTTTCACTTCAACATTGCATTTCACTAGTTATTTTAAAGGTATTTGGAAGGGATATATGGAGAGTTCAGTTAGGTAATTATCTCTAATCTGCCATCTTGATGGTGCCCTCACTCAGTTACTTTAGACAGTACTACATTTTCTCTCTTCATGTTAATTTGTTTCTGTCATTAGAATTCTGTTCTTAAAATGATTCCATGTCTATACACACATATATACATATGTGTGCATATACATATATCTATATCTATATCATCTATACCTATATCTAAGTCTCTATCTAGCTATCTATCTATCTATCTATCTATCTACCTATCTATCTATATCTTTTAATTTTCTCCCTACAGAACTTTAGGCAATGATATCTAGACTATCTTTTTTTCTCCCTGATTCCTTTGAAATCAATTCTTCTGAAATCTAAGTACATATCTGATTGTTTAACTTTTTTCCCCTCTACATTTGTCTATCTAAATGACTATCATCCATATTTAAATACCACCTAAATATTTACTGGTGCTTTCCTTTCAAAAGCTTTATAAGGTAGATAAAGTTAATATTAGCATCTTATATTTTGTAGATGAGGAAACTGAGCCACAGATAATTTTATCAAATCCTCTAGTCACAAAACTGGGACCTCCCTCAGAGTAAGGTTTCAACTATTGTCTGGTCTCTCTTTGCTCTAAAAGTGTAGTAAATCACTTTATTACAAGTCCTTGTCATTTCAAAATTGTCATTTAGAGATCTCACCATATGATCACAATTAGCCTCTGTGGGCTAGTATGATTCTGTTTCCTAGGGATCCATTCATCAGGTACCTATTTGCCTAGATGTTTTCCAAAACATCCTCTATCCAAACACCAAGATTCTCTGTTTTTGTAATGAAGACAATTTATTCATATATCTTGAATTGCAACTCCCTCCCTAACTTTTCCTTCAACCTTCACAACTATGGCAAGAGTAACTAATTGATCAATACTTACTCTATTCTACATCTAGAAAACTTTGAGTTCCTATTCCCCTTATCTCAAAAATTCACAGTTGTTATCAATGGAAACAAAATCTTTTTTTCCCTTACTTGTACTCAATATTATTCATATAATTCCAAATGGGTCTGCTTATTCCTTGTCTTCTTATCTTCCTCTCTAGTGTGTACTCTGTAACAATTACATTATAATTAACAAGTTCTTCCCTTCCCTAAATATCTTCCTCTCCCACATTCAATCTTCTTGAACTTACAGAAAACTAGTTTTCTCTCAAAAAGGCATACCATCCCTGGTGACCTTCTCCAGTATTGGATACTCTTTCTGTCATGCTCTTAACACAATGGAGCAGGAAGAGAGAGTATATTCTTTGTTCTCTTTGGCCAATTCCCTAGACTCTCTTTTCTACCATAACTTTGCAATCATTCTTCCTTTGATATTTAATCTATTCATCAATATCAATGAATTATATCCTTACTGCTGTAGTCTATTGGCTTGAAAAATCATTCTTATCACTTTCTCCTTCAAGATTTCAATAAACACAATGATGTCGCTTCAAACACACTGAACTCTCACTTCATCACAGAATCTCAGGATCATTGTAACTAACTTTGGTATCATTTTTGTTATTTCCTTTTAACACTGATAGGACGCTGACACCACTTGCAATCTTTTCACATGTAGAAACTGAATTTGGCAACTAATTACAAAGAGTTACTTTAAAAATGAAACTATCAGGCTGAGAGCTAGGTGCCATAGGAAGATCAGAGTACAAACTTTGCTCCAGATACTTACTATTTACCTAATCCTAGGCACCATATTTAGCCTAGCTATTATTATTATGCCCCCACTTGCTGCTCCCTTGTAGACACATCCCATGTAAGCTCATCCATAGTCTAACCTTAAATTGAGCAGTATATACAGTGAGACAATTATCATAAAGGCAGTACCATTTTCACTTCCATAATGTGGGGGTTAGGGGTTGTAGTTCCACCATGATCTGTAAAATCAACATAAAAATTTTAAAAATTGCCCCCCCTTTATACCAAATAAGTCTGATTTCTTTTTCTTTTACTTTTATGCTGTATTTAGAGGACTTTATTGTAAAATTTGTGTATATGTGTGGCATTATAAGATAAAATTTGAAAATATACATATATTTTATGCATTTCTGAGTTTCTGAACTTTTTCTGTTTCATCTGCTGCTCTTCATGTGTCATATGTGGCTTCCACACAACTCTAAAAATTTTCTATTTAATTTCTTATGCCAACAAATGTTATATCAAAACCACAATGGGGAAAGTCTCAAAGTGGAAGGCATAACTGTATTTGTGCACCATGAATCCTTCTTCACAACAGCCCTTGTTTCTCTGTTCAGGCATCCAAATGAGTGGGCTATATGTAGGAAGAGAGATCCATATTTCAAGGATATAGGCACTTACTACTTCATTGATGTTTCCTCAAAATGACAGATAGAAATATTCACTCAAGATACATGCTAACAACCTTATTCCTAGGTCCTTGGTACCCAAATTTCATGAGGTTCCTGCCTTTCTCTAATGTCATTCTTAACCCTTGCTAACTTGAGCAAATTATGACCATTTCTTCAATGTTATGTCATATCTGTTTCTACTTTAGGCTTGTCTTAAATACCTTTGCTGTGGTTGCCTAAGGGAGATCTGCTGATGTGATCAAAAAGCTGCATTCAATAACTGCTGGCCATCAGAAAACTCTTGTGGAATTCTCATCCCTGGCATCTTACCTCTGTGTCTGTCTCCACATCATTCAACATTCACTAACACATCAGAGATAAAATATAAATTCTTTTTTCGAGGTGAAGCTTACATTTCAATATAGTTTAGTACCATGAGCACTCAAAAAGACTTCTTAAGTCTTCCAAACTCGAGGGACATGATTAATTGGTTTTTGTTGTTGTTGTTGTTGTTGTTGTTTTTATAAAGCTCAAAAGCATGTGTGCTTTTAGTGATTCAAGAAACACCACAAAAAGCACACTGGAGCTTAGCTGAAAATGTGTCTGTGTGGGTTCACAGCATATAGTCATTTATATGTGTTATCAAATAGAAAGGATTTAAAGCTATTTCCCATTCTAGTCTATGAACATTTGGTGATACAGACCTACCTCATGTGCCATATCACGTTTTATTATCAGCCATCCACTTCTAGGGAGTTTTCTTTCAAATCACAAAATAAATCAAATAGGAATGGGCACATTTTATTCTCCTTAGAAAACAATTTGAGCTACCTGGGGAAGTTAGAAACCAGAGTTATACCTTGTGCTTTGGACTTACTGGAAATACATAAATGTTCAGTGCATTTTTTATTCCATTTTCTGGTTTTGAAGCAGAAAAAGGGACTGATTACAAGTGCTAATTAGAGGTGGTGTAGAAAAACAACAACACTCATTTCTTTATAAGCCTTTTTCCTAGATGTCTAGCAGTTGTTAGGAAAATGTTGAGTCATGATTATGTATTAAATATTAAAATCAGTTTAAGGTTTAATCCAAATTTATAGTACAGCTTTGCTTAATTTACTGCACATTACACAATTTCCTTAACTCATAATTTCCAGTGTGCTACATAAATAATAAATCTCCTTCCACATTCTTCTATTCTTTTCATATGGCTTTGTATTAAACCTACACTTGCTGGCACTTAATTTTGCTATGATTTTTCCCCTTTTCCTTTCTGTTTCAATCCAGTGAATCTCACCTTTTAATTCTGTTATGACTTTATAGGTTCAAGCTAGAAGGCTGCAGGCACCTCCAGATATTAAAGAGTAAGTCAGGAATACCTTATTGGTGTGGCAAGGGCTAATGGCAGGGTGTTTAGAGGAGCTAAGAAACTAAAGGTATTATAAAAGCCCCAAATCTGCCAAGTCCTCCAATCGATACAGGATTTTTCTCTCTGATGACTAGCCTTTCATTATACTCTTTTGTTTTACAATTTCTATATAGGAGCTATAGCTAACATTTGATTTAAAATATATTAGTTGTTCTTGTTATTACTTGCACCACCCTGTCTTCCCAATAATTTCCAATCCCACCAATAGAATCAGATAGTAACAGGATTTCAAAGTTAGACGGGACTTTGGCAGTTTTTTAAATTAATCCATACCCCTAAAAGAATTCCTTCTACAAACAAGTTTTCATTTAGCCTTTGCCTGAAGAATCCAATGTGGGCATGGAGCCAAGATGGCAGAGTAAAAGCAGGAACTTACTTAAGTTCATTCCCAATTACCTCGATTACCTGTAAAAATGACTAAACAAATTTTAGAGCTACAGAACACACAAAATGACGGAATAAAACAAGTCTCCAGATGAGGACAACCTACCAAAACAACTGGAAGGCTCTATCACATCAGTCAGGGAGTTGAGCACAGTCCCAGGTAGCCCTTGCTGGCACAGGTCAGCGCCACAGACCACCCAGAGCAGACTTCAGGGGATTCAAATCACTGGCAGCTGTGGTGATTTCAATATTTCTCAATGAATAAACACCAAAAGGAAAGTAAAAAGTCAGTGGGGAAACTGTTGGAACTGGTGAAAGAAGAGCAAAGTCTGGCCCCGGCCCCTGGGGTGGTTGAAGGGGAGGCAGCTTCAGCTACTGCTGCAGCAGCAGCTGCTTCCAGAGCTCCAGGACTAAAGATGGTGGGGGAACCAAGTGACTGACCAAAGGGCAATTGTAGGAATCTCTCTGCTGGAACTGAGGCAGGATTCTCTTACTTTTCCCTGCCTGGATCTGGGTCACAGTCTTGGGTGGCAGTCCTGGGGTGAGGAGACTGGTGTGGCAGAGCTTGTTGAGGCTGTGGAGAGGTGTTCCTCCTCACAGTTCTGAGGTAGGTGTCTAGAAGGAGCTCTGAAGACAGGTGCACAAAACTCCATAAATTTAGGACACAGCACTCTCCACTCCAGAAGGAGAGTTCTACTGTGACAAAGAGCTCAAAAGTCAAGTATTTGGCTGTCAAGATGAGCAAACAGAGGAAGAGTAATCAGACTATAGAATCTTTTGGTGACAAAACATAGAACCAAAAGAAGACAACAAAGTCAGCACTCCTGCATCAAAAGCCCCTGAGAAAAATATGAATTAGTTGCATGCTATGGGGGAGTTCAAGAGGGATTTTGAAAAGAAGTAATAGAAGTAAAGGAAAAATTGGGAAGAGAAATGAGAATGTTGCAAGAAAATCATGAAAAACAAGTCAACAGCTTGCTTAAGGAGATCCAAAAAATAGTGAAGAAAATAATAACTTAAAAATAGAATAACTCAAATTGCATAAGAGGTCCAAAAAGCCGATGAGGAGAAGAATGCCTGAAAAAGCAGTACTGGCCAGATGCAAAAGAAATTTCAAAAGCTCACTGAATAAAATAATTATTTCAGAATTAGACTGGAGCAAACAGAAGCCAGAGAAATCAAGAAATTATAAAACAGATCCAAAAGAATGAAAACAAAAAATAGAAGGCAATGTGAAATATCTCATTCAAAAAATTAAAGATTATTGGACTACTTAAAAGCCAAGATAAAAAAAAAAACATAAGGCTAGACATCATCTTTCAAGAAATTATCAGGGAAAACTGCTCTGATATTCAAGAAGTAGAGGGTAAAATAGGAATTAAAAGAATTCACCAATTACCTATTGAAAAAGATCCCAAAGAGAAAACTTCTAGGAATATTATAGCCAAATTCCAGTGTTTCCAAGTCAAGGAGAAAATATTATGAGGATTCAGGAAGAAACAATTTGAGTATTGTGGAAACACTATTGGGATAACATAAGATCTAGCAGTTTCTACATTAAGGGTTTGAAGGATTTGGAATATGATATTCCAGAGGTCGAAGGAACTAGGATTAAACCAAGAATCACCTACTCAGAAATGATGAGTATAATACTTCAGGGGAAAATAGGGATATTCAATGAAATAGAGAACTTTCAAGAATTCTTAAGGAAAAGAACATATAAACAGAAAATTTGGCTTTCAAATACAAGAATCAAGAGAAGCATGAAAAGGTAACCGGGAAAGAGAAGTCATAAGGAACTTATTAAAGTTGAACTGTTTACATTCCCACATGAAAGATTATATTTGTGGGGGGTGGAGTCAAGATGGTGGGGTAGAAACAGGACTTTGACAGAGCTCTGGCTTCCACCTCCTCCAATTCATGTAAAAGGTGACTCTGAACAAACTTTAGTGCTACAGAACCCACAAATGAGTGAGAGAAGCTAACCTCCTACTGAAGACAGCCCAGCAGGCTGGCAGGAAGGGGCTAGCACAATGCTCTGGGAGGCAAGCCAGCCCCCCACTCACCTGGGGTTTTTGCCTCAGGGTTGCCTGACCAGCCACAGGCTGGAGGTACTTCAAATCACCAGCAACTATGGTGGTTTCCAGAATTATCAACCCATATATGCCAAAGACAAAGTGAGAGGTCAGTGTACACTTTGAGGAAACAGGGAATCTGGGACTGTGGTACAGCCTTTGCCTCTTGGAAGGAGAAGCAGCTGAGGCTCCATGAGCATTCAGCTACCTTCACATGGCTGCTTCAGAGCTCCTGGTCTGCAGATTGTAGGGGGAACAAGCGACCAGTATGAGGGATAATCACTCTTGCTTTAACCTGCTTGGATCTGGATTGTTGTCTTGGGTGGAGGTCCCGTGGTGCAAGACCAGTGGGCAAAAGCATATAAAGGCTCCCGAGAGGGGTGCTAAATAAAAGCTCCAGCAGCTGAGAAAACCCCAGTGGTTGGGATAAAGCTCCCCTTTCCAGTAGCAGAGTTCTACTCTGGCAAAAGGACCAAAAGTCAAATAATTGAGTGGCAATATGAGCAAAAAAAGGAAGTAAAGCAAACAGAGCAATCCAACTTTACACTCTTATTTTGGGGACAAAAAGGATCAAGGCATGGAACAGGAGAAAGACAGCAAAGTCAGAACTCCTGCACCAAAAGCTTCCAAGAAAAATAAGAGCTAGTTACAGGCCATAGAGGAGCTTAAAAAGGATTTTGAAAACCAAGTAAGAGAAATGGAGGAAAAATTGGGAAGAGAAATGAGAAAGATGCAAGAAAAGTATGAAATGACACAGCAACCTGAATGAAGGAAATAACACCTTAAAAAAGAGACTAACTCAGATGGCAAAAGAGGCTCAAAAAGGAGAAAAATGCCTTTAAAAGCTGAGTTGACCAGATGGAAAAAGAATCTCAAAAGCTCACTGAAGAGAATCATTCCTTCAGAATTAGACTGGAGCAAATTAGTGACTTTATGAGAAATCAAGATACTATTAAACAGATCCTAACAAATGAAAAATAGAAGGCAATGGTAAATATCTCATAGGAAAAACCACTGACCTGGAAAATAGATCTAAGAGAGATCATTTAAAAATTATTGGACTACGTGAAAGCCATGATCAAAAAAAGAACCTAGAAATCATCCTTCAAGAAATTCTCAAGTAAAATTTCCTTGATGTTTTAGAACCAAAGGGGAAAATAGTGGTTGAAAGAATCCAACAATCACCTCCTGGAAAAGATCTCAAACAGAAAACTCCTAGGAATATTATAGCCTGGTTCCAGAGTCCCCAGATCAAGGAGAAAATATTACAAACAGCCAGGAAGAAAGAATTTCAATACTGTGGAAACACAATCAGGATTACACAGGATCTGGCAGTTTCTATACTGAGGGATTGAAGGGCTTGTGATATGATATTCCAGAGGGCAAAGGAGCTGGGATTAAAACAAAGAATCACCTACACAGCAAAACTGAGTATCATGTTCCAGGGGAAAATGTGGTCTTTTGGTAGAATATGGGACTTTCAAGCATTCTTGATGAAAAAACCATAGTTGAATAGAAAATTTGACATTCAGATACAAGAAGCAAGAGAAGCATGAGAAGGTAAACAGGTAAAAGAAATCATAAGGAACATATCAAAATTGAACTACTTATATTCCTACATGGAAAAAATAACTGTAGCTTACGAAGCTTTTCTCAGTATGAGAAGAGTTGAAAGGAATAGAAATATATATGCGTGTGTGTGTGTATATATTTATACATACATATGTATGTCTATATAGGATGGTATATGGGCATATGAATACATATGTGAGTGTGTGTATATATGTCTACAGGTATACATAAAGAGAGGGCACAGGACCAATTGAATAGGAAGGGATGATAATTAAAAGGTGAAATTAGGAGGTGAGAGAGGAATATAATGAGAAGAGATGGGGTGAGACAGAATGAGGTAAATTATCTCAGATAGAACAGGCAAGGGAAAATTGTTACAATGGAGGGGAAGAACAGGAAGGCAAAAGGGAATGAATCAACCTTATTCTCACTGAATTTGGCTCAGGGAGGGAATGACATACACATTAAATAGTGTATCTCACCCTACAGGAGAGTAGAGGGTAAGGGGATGAGAGGGGTGATGATGGAAGGAAGGGTAGGCTGGTGGGGGGCGGAATTGGAAGAACCCACTTTTGAAAAGGCACAGTATCAAAGAAGGGAATAGAACAAGTGGGGTGTGGGATGGGATGGAGGGAAGTGTAGTCAGTCTATGTATCCACTATGGAAAGGTTTTGCATGTCTTCTAATGTATAACCTATATTGAATTGCTTCTCTTCCCAATGGGGGTGGGTGACGTGGGAGGAAAGGAAAGAATTTGGAATCCAAACTTTTGAAATAAAATGTTTAAAAATATTATTATTATTATTTACATTTAACTGGGAAATGATATATACAGGTACTGGGACATAGAGATTCCCCATGCCCTACTGGAAAGTTGAAGGGGGAACTGGGAAGATATGGGAGCGAGGAGATTGGTGGAGGGGATATTCAGTGGGAATGCTATTTTGGAGTAGTAAGTAGGGAAATTATTGAAAAAATTTGTAACTCAAAATCTTGTGGAAATGAATGATGTAAACTAAAAAATAATAAAAGAAAGAAAGAAAGAAAGAAAGAAAGAAAGAAAGAAAGAAAGAAAGAAAGAAAGAAAGAAAGAAAGAAAGAAAGAAAGAAAGAAAGAAAGAAAGAAAGAAAGGAAGGAAGGAAGAAAGAAAGAAAGGAAGAAAGAAAGAAAAAAGGGAAAGTCTTTGAATCTTTGGGCTATAGTTAAAACATTTAGAAATTGAAGGAATTGGCCTGGATAATCTCTAGGGTCTCTAACATTCTATGATATTATACGCCTATAAAGAAGAGAGCTAATGAATATAAAAGAGTTAACTATAATCCTAAAAATATCATCATCTTTTTAATGGAAAAATATCTGGCAACTTGCTTTTCTCCAGAGGTCACTAGAAAAAATACCTTAAAGCAAACAGATCCAAATTTGAGTAATTATCCAAGAAGCTACGGGGGATCCTCTGGCACATACATCTCATGCTTTAAAAGGAGGCCAAGAAGGAATCAATAATGCTTTTTTTTTCCTTGAAACCTGTTTATCTCTTAACATTTTAGTATTTTTTTTCTTATTGTTTCCAGTTTTGTCTGGTTTGTAGCTCAGTTAGTTAGAATATGGTACTAATGAGACAGAGCTTGGAGGTTTAATCCCTGGGCAGACCAGTGAGTTTCCAACAGAGTGAAATTCACTCCCAGTCTCATATATGGGTCTATGTTCCTAACTTGTGCCAGCCATTTTGGAAAATATGTGTCACTAGTGACTAAGGGAGGAGACTACTGCATTGTCATTTTATCTTAATAGATTATAAATCTTATTGATTCTATTCAACAAGCATTTGTGAAGTATCTACTCTATGCTAAATTATAGGGATACCAAAAAAAAGGAAGAAACAGTAATGCTCTTAAAGGACTGATATTTTGTTATGGGGAATGTAACAGGTGCACAGACAAATAAATGCAACATATATACAAATAAAACTCAAAGTAATTTCTGAGGAAGAGGGAAGAGTGGTAACTGGGGAGATCCAGAAAAAGCCTCCTCTAAGAGATCACATTTTAGCTGAGACTTGAAGGGGGACTGAGGATTCCAAGAAGCAGAAATGAGGAGAGAGAGAGCATGACATGCTTCCTGGAATAGGGGTAATCAGGGCAAAGGATAGAGATGGAGATGGTGTTATGTGCAGACAATAAAATGTAGCTCAATTTGTTTAGAGAACAGTCTATATGAAGAACAATTGAAAATCCATATAGAAGGAAAGCTTGGAGATAGATCATTGAGGGCTTTAAATACAAAATGGAGAAAATTTTATTTTACCTTAGAGGCAAAATGTAGGTGAAGGTTCTTGCCACTGGGAGTAATATGGTCAGATCTATAATTTGGGAACAGCAATTACAGGAAAAATATTTCACTTAATCTTCTTATATCCCCCGGCTCAATACAGTGATATTCACATAGCAGGTGGTTAACATATTTGTTAAATTCAAAAGTTAATTCTAGTGACTTTACTACTGAGATTATTTTCCATCTACTGTTTATGTATCCTGGTTATACACTGTTTTATCCATGCTTTCTTTTACATTAGAGTGTGTGATCTTCAAATGCAGGGATTATTTTTGTTTTTCTCTATCCTCAGGACTTACAAAGCCTGATACATAAATAATATTGAATGGTAGATGACTGACTACCATTTTAATGCATCCTTAGGATAAGTGGAAAACCTCCAACCATCCTAAATACAGGTTCTCTTGAAAGGAGTTAGTAGCTTCACCTCTATAGATGTAGGATAGCATATTATTTGCTATTTTCTTACTTTGAAAGATCTTCCCAAGGTCCCCAATCTCCACATGAACAGAAGCACAGATTACTTGATTCAGGTATGGAGCATAAAATTATGACCCTATTTCCAACATGACAACCATCTCTGATGTCTCAGAAAAAAGTTTTCATTAAAATATATATTAAGTACCTATAGTATCTAAGGTAAGAGGATCAAGTTATGAGGAAAATGAAGAAATATATTTCTGTCTTCAATAGGCTTAAATTCTTCTAGAGATACAAGATAAGAACAGATAAATATATTCATGAAAATTAAAAGAAGAGAAAAAAATCACTAACAACTAAAGGTATCAGAAAAGATTCCCTTTGAGATACGACATAAATTGAGCTTAAAAGGAAGCTAGGGGCCCTAAGAATCGAGGTGAAAACTTCATGATAAGCACGAAGATAGCCTGAGTAAAGGAACAAGTGTGATATATGGAAGGCAAACTTAGAGGCAACTTGGTGGTATTAGGGGATAGAGTTTGGGGTATGGAGTCAGGAAGACCTGAGTTAAAATTTGGTCTCAGACATTTAATAGCTGTGAGACCTTGGACAAGTCATTTAACTTCTGCCTCAAGGGTAAAATGGGGATAACAACAGCACATACCTCCCAAGGTTAATTCCATTTTAGGTTTCTGATATCTCACGTATTCCAACATTAGCCAATTCTAGAAATGTATATCTTATTCTGCATCTGAAATCCATCACCTATCTGGCAGAAATTTGGTAGTTTTACCATTACTCTTCTGTAATTGTGGTTTTGTCATTATATGTCTTTCAAAGTTCTTTTTTCATTTTAAAATGTTGTCAATGTAGAAGGTATTTTTCAAGTGACAGTAGATACAGTGTTCAGTCTATAAAAAGGAAAACTTTAGTTCAAATCTAGCCTCAAATACTTCCTAGATGTGTGACCTTGGACAAGTCACTTAACCTCTGCACACCTTAGTTTCTTCAAATGTAAAATGACAATAATAATGACACCCACCTCACAAGGTTGATATGATGATCAAATAAGATAATATATGTAAAGCCTTTAGCATATTGCCTGGAACATAATAGGCATTATTTAAATGTTTGTTCCTTTCTTGTCCCCCACCCCCGGTTGTGCTGAGTTCACTCTGTACCCAGTTCATAAAGCTTTTAGACATTCTATCTGAATTCTTTTTTATCACTTCTTATGGCACAATAATATATGTTACTATCATATATCATAATTTATTAAGCCATTCCTCTGATAGGAGGGCATTCCCTTAATTTCTAGTTTGGATATAATACAAAATATTTGGTATACACAAATCCTTTGGGGGGGATCAATGAGTATTGCAAGGTCACAATCCATATTGACACATAATTGTGGGCATTGGAAAGTTGAGTTAAAAGCACTGTTGAATTGTAAGTTTAGAGCTGAAAGAAAATTTACAGGTTATCAAATTCAGTGCCTTTTTTATATAGCCAAAGAAACTTGGGCCAAGGAAGATTTTGTAATTTGATGAAAGTTATGATATTCCTATGGAAGACAATAGCACTTTTCAAGTTTACATTTTCTACATTGGGTGGTGAGATAGTTCAAGCTAGAGAGTACTTGTGGGCTAGCCTTCTTAGGCAATACAAATAAATCCAAATATAAAACACCAGTAGCATAATATACTCTATAATCATTCAAGAAACAAGCATTTATTATATACTTAAATGGTCCAAATTACATTTGTTAGTGTATATTTTCTATAGTAATCTGGAAATGGGAAAGATGCTCTATTCCTTCAAGAACACATCCAGATTGGAGCAGTGGTTTGGCAGCTCCCAAAATGGCTACCCAACTTTTCTGTCTTGTGTGTGTATTTTTTATAAGCTCTGGGGCTTGATACTTATACTCCCATTTGAAGAGTTTAGTTGCACAAAGCAAAACTCACTAAGAGATTGAGCGTATATTTTCAATGCTATCAGTTTGAGAGTGCCTCTGGTGTATTTTCTCCAATATCAATCACAAGCACCATTTAATATCTCTTTAACATCATCAATAGAATTGATTAGTGCCCCAACAATTTAAACAATTATTTACTTAGAAGATGTAGCAAAATATCCTCACAAACTGGGGCACACAGTCCTCTACACTACTTTGGTCACTGGGGGAAGTGGTTTAAAACTTAAAATACTTGCTACAAAACAATCCCCTCACCAAATTCACTTCTAAATATAGCATAACCATGGGATCAAATTGCTAAAGGAAATAGTATCTTGTTTTCCAGCTCCAGCTTACTTCCTGGGATAGATCCCAAGGGCTATTTCTTGTAGTCTTGGCTGCCAGAAAAAAAAAAAAAAGATGGCACGGAATCTAGTTCCTAGATCTTTTTGAAGCTCACAAGGCCCAGTCTAATAACTTTTATTTCTATAAAAAAAATGTATTTATATAAGAGTAGGTGTCTGGGTCATCCTCATGCAAAGACTTATAACAGATATTGCCTCCTCCCTCAAATGGAATCAGGGAGAAAAAAAGAAGTACTGGTATGGCAAAGACAAGAATTAAACAGTCCCCATCCTCAAGGTGCTTACATATGCATCAAATGCCATATGCAGCATCACAGAATCTCAGAGTCGGATGCAACTTCAGAGACTACCTTGTCCATTTTTCTGCAACATCTACAGTAAGTGGCCATCTAGCCTTTTGGGAAGGTAAAATGCTTTAGTTCCCAAGGCAGCCTATTCTACTTTTGCGTGGCTTTAATTGTTAGGATAATCTTTATATTCAATCAGAATCTGCCTCTTTTAACTTTCATTTATTATTATTTATTCATTATTATTTATCATTTTCATTACTGTCTTCTGTTGTTCCTGTTCATTCATTTTCAGTCATGCCCAACTCTTCATGACCCCTTTTTGGGGGTTTTATTGGTAAATATATTGTAGTGGTTTGTCCCATCCTTTTCCAGCTTATTTTACAGATAAGGAAACTGAAACAAACAGGGTTAAGTGATTTGCCCAAGGTCACATAGCTAATAAGTGTCTGAGGCCAGATATGAACTCAGGAAGCTGAGTCTTTCTAACTTCAGGCTCAGGTTCTATCCAGTGCTCCACCTAGTTGCCCCCTCCATCCCCTGCCCAAAGAAAAGCTTAGCATACTCTTATTAGTTTAATGCTATAGGCACAACTATCTTTATATACTCTTTTTATTCCTTATTCCTTTACAAAGACACCATAGCTTTTTATTAGTGGTCTACCTTACTCCTCAGGTGTCCAGAAATGTACACAATATTCTATAATTATTAATATAATACACCATGTCAACTTCTTCCAAAAATATTTACTAAATATAGAGCATACTCATAGTTACCTCACAAACACAAATATTCCCACAAATATAAATATCCCCACAAATGATCACTCAAAAAATCTGATATGATTCACTCACCTTTTTTTTATTTTGCATGACTCACAGTTCCAATCCTAGACTGTTACATTAGCAGTGATATGTGACTTCATCTTCAATGTCTCCAAACTTGTCTCAGTCCATTGTACCTAGAAAGATAACTCATGATGGGAGTTCAAATGCAGTTCAAGAAATGGTACCTCATGGGAGGTTAACCTCAGGGGTTCCAAATTATTAGTTAGTGCACCAGATTCTCCATGAAATTTAAAATAAACTAGAGTGAGTAGTCTCTGTTGATGGCCTAGGGGGAAACATTTTCCGCCTGCCTTCCATATAATGACTGGTTTGGTGATGTGACATAAAGAGGAAAATAAATTATCCAAAGAGACTGAGCTTGAAGTGAGTCACACTTCAGAAACACATGTCAGGGATGAGACTTGGGAGGCGGCACATGTTGACACTGATTCATGCATATGCCATTGCCAAAAGCATAACTAAAAGGTCTGTGTTATATAGAATGTGGGGATAGAATGTCAGAGATAAAAAAATATATGGCACACAACTATTCCCAATAATAAACACAATATAGAGTGAACACCATCTGGGATCAATCCTACAGCCTATATACTAGTTCCAACCTACTTTCTCTTGCAAGATGATTGGAGAGAACAAATCCTATAACACCAGGAAGTTACACGACTATCCATGGTTCATGGTGTGGGAGAGCTCTGTAGCTAGGGAGCTAATAGAAGGTGTATGAATAAGTAGAGTGGGTGTCTTAGAGGTGATGGGTATGATCATCATTTTCTGTGAGTTTGTGATTCATTAACATCTATGATAGATAACATGATATTTGTTTTATTCTTTACCCTTTTATTTCCAGAGACATGTTTCCTAGCCAAAGAAGAGACTAACCTATTCAAGGATCACTATTTAATGCTATAAAGCATATTCTGAAAACAAAACAAATAAAACCTACCTTGCCAGTTTTGTAGTTCTCGGTGCACTAAAGACTCAAATAGAACCCATTCCAGAATTCTGTAATGATAGAATAATATGAAATGTACAGAGTTCAGTTTATCCCACATTAAGGGGTCTACTTGTGGAAATTGTTGATCTCATTGTCTGTCCTTCATTCTCAAAGAGGACCTATGACATCATGAGGGTAATCTGCTGAATTGTTTGTGAAACTTTTCGGTGTTTTATCATCATAATAACAGTAATAATTAGAATTTATATGTTACTTTAAAGTTTGTAAAGAGCTTTTACATAAATGATCTCATTTCATCTTCACAACAACCCTAAGAGGTGGACATTATTATTATTCTTATATGAAATGCTCTGGGTTGGATATTTTATCAGTAACTAGAATGTATTTAATTCTATAATGTAGAACTGTACACTATGTTAGTACTCAATGGTTATTTCTTTACACTATTGTTGGTTTTAGAATGCAAGGAAAAATTTGAGATGTCAATCTTAGATGAACCAAAGGGTGGGGAGAATTAAGAGGGGAGAGATGAGCAATGATGATTATGCTAAACAAAAAAAAAAGATTGAACTAGCATCAATAAAACATTTAAAAATATACAGAGGAGAGAAGGAGAGTCAGAAAGAAAGAGTCAGAAAGGACAGTCTTGGAACTAATTTGTTGTTACATTTAATAAAATAAACTGAATTAGATATTTGTTGTTATATATATATATATATATATATATATATATATATATATATATGTATATTCTTTTACTATTCTTTGTTCATGTAAATATTGCTTGTTGCTATCATTCAGGTTTTCAATTTAAAAATAACAACAAAAAAGGAAAAATAAGTTAAAAATAAGGGACATATTTGATAACACTTGGGGGAGGGTAGGAAGATTTTTTTTAATATATCAGACTTAATATATAACTTCTCTTCTAGAGAGGAGTCAACATGCACAAAAGGCAAGTGACCCATCTCAGGGGAATTTGCTTTCCCTGGGGTTTGATGAAGGTAATATATTCTGGCAACTGGTGTACTTACCTGAAGAGGTGGCCAGGTCAGATTTATTTAATAACATGCTGTGGCCCCTAGAAGACCTGGATCATTCATCCTATTATGATTATAGAATCACAGAATGAGAAAGTACCTTTGAGCTCATCTAATCCAACCCCATCATTTTTGTGGATGAGGAAATTTAAGTCCCAGGGAAATTGGCTTATCTAATATCACATTGGTAGCAAAGGGCAAAGCAAAGTGTTACACCTAGGTCATATGACATCAAATCCAACACTCCTTCAATTCTACCTTGCTTTTCATTTTGTACACTCGTTGCCCACGAATGTATCATACAAGAGCCAAAATCTCTAGGGAGGCACCTGCCTGAGTTTCCATTTAGTTCATTGGAACCTATGGACTTCATTATTGTGACTCTATTAAAGGTCAGCATTTTTATGACCATTAGCATTAGACATCTAAATTATTAAATGAAAAAGTCATTCAAAAAGATCTCAAAGAATTTTATCTCACATGTCTTCATCTCTGATCTTCTTTCAGTATGCTCCCAAGACCATTTAACTATGTTATGGCTGTGACCTTTTTAAGAGTTGAAATGCATCAATTCCCACGTTTCATACTTCCTATATTTTACCAAATTGTGAAACACATTAAACTTAGGTTTTTGGAATTCTTTGCTTTCATTTTTATAAATAAACCCTAAAACACACATCTACTTCAGTCCCCCTATCCCTGGAGTCCTTCCTTCTTTCTCTTAGAGAAGGTAGGAGTGTACATCTGGGAAATCCCAAACATACCATTTGAGGAGGATACCTATGACATTCACCAGCTGCTGTCCTGGATTTAATGCTTTCCAGAAATACATCATTCTGTAAGATGACATTAACTCTGTAACTCACACTTCTCATATAATTTCCTTCCCTGACTATTGGATTTCATCCTGCCTCCCCCCGGCTTTTTATAGTTCCTTTTTATGTGCTGTCTTCCTCCCATTTGATTGTATGCTACTTTAGCACAGGAGCTCTCTCTCTCTCTCTCTCTCTCTCTCTCTCTCTCTCTCTCTTTCTTTTTCTCACACACACATAATGATATATATATATATACACATATATATACATATGCACATGTATATGTATGTGCATATATACACAAGGACTAACACATGTTTCAGATATGTGTATACATCTGCATAACACAGACTACTGTACACATATACAGGCATACATATATATGCATACATGCACAAAGGACTAACATATTCTACATTTGCATGTATATATATATATATATGCACACACATACAGGTATATGCATACATGCATGTGTATGTATGTATATATGCATACAAGTGTGGTAGGTGTCCCCAGTATTTATCATAGTGTCTGGCACATTGTAGGTGCTTAATAAATGTTTATTTATTTTGATACTGACTCTCTTTTTGTGTCATATCAAACAACAATCAATGGATATGAGACAGTGACGAATCTTTTCTTAATGATGACTTTGCTTTACTTTGGTTTAATTCCTAGGAATTTCTCTTGCAAATTTGTCTTACAAATTTAGAGTACATTTCATGTGGATGGCCCTAACACTCTAAGGGAGAAAAACAAAATAAAGTATCCCAGCGGAATATAAACTGCTCAAGAACAGGTGTCATTTTGTGTTTGTTTGGGGTTTTTTTGTATCCCTAAAACCTCCCATACAATAAATAGTTAACAAATATTTGTTGGATTTCACTTAATTTAATTGATGTCTTCTCAATCAAGAAAATAACAATTGCTCAGGAGGCTAGCCAATTTTGAGTCAGTATGTGTATCATATTCCCATGTAGGGATGTAAACAGTTTTCCTTCATTGAATAACATGTTTTTTTTTTCTTTTTTTCTTTTCTATATACCTTTTCATGGCTCTCCTGATTCTTGTATTTGAAGATCAAATTGTCCACTAAGTTCTGCTCTTTTCATTATGGAAGGACATTCAATGAGGAGGAATTCTTCTCCCCTGAAAGACCAAGCTCAATTTCACTGGGTAGTTGATACTTGGTTGTAATCCAAGTTCCATTGCCTAATAGAATATCATGTTCTAACTCCTCTGATATTTTAATATAGAAGCTGCAAGGTCTTCCATAATTCTGACTATGGTTCCATCATATTTGAATTTTTTTTTCTGGTTGCTTTCCATACTTTCTCCTTGACCCAGTAATTCTGGAATTTGGCTACCATATTCCTTGGCATTTTCAATTTGAAATCTCTTTTAGGAGATGATCAGTGTATTCTATCAACAACTGCTTTACCCTCTGGTTCTAGGACATCAGGGAAGTTTTCTTTGATGATTTCTTTTTTTACTATTTTAATTTTAAACAAATGCTTTATTAACTTCTGGTTTACATCATTCATTTCCACCAGATTTTGAGTTACAATTTTTCCCCATTTCCCCCCTACCCGTCACTCCAGAATAGCAGTCCCATGTGATATCCCCTCATCCAATCTGCTCTCTCCCATATCTTCTCCCATACCCCCTTCAACTATACCATTAGGGTGAGGTGAATCTCTGTGCCCCAATGCCTGCATATTTTATCTCCAAATTACATGCAAAATAGTATTAATAATAGTATACACACACACACACACACACACACACACACACACACACACACACATATATATATATATATATTTGAAACATTTAATTTTAAAACCTCGAATTTCAGATCCATTCCCTTCCTCCCTTGTCACCCATTCCCTCTTGGAAGATGGTCAATTCAGTATGTGTTGTACATGTATAGCTATGCAAAACATTACCATAGTAGATATACTGTAAAAGGCTGCTTATAATTCCCTCCCACCCATCCCATCCCCCAACCTGGTCCATTCCCTGCTTTGATCCTGTCCCTCTACAATAGTGGGTACTTCCAACCTCCCCTCCCCCCAAGAATGCCCTCCCTTCCATCACCCCCCTCTCATCCCCCTTCCCCTTACTCTCCAGAAGGGTGAGATATCCCATTTAGTATGTATGTCATTTTCTCCCTGAGCCAAATTCAATGAGAATATGGTTTTGCGGTTTTGCGTTCCTGTTCTTCCCCTCTCCTGCAGCCCTTAACCTTGCCTCTTCAGTATGACATAGTTTACCATACCCTGTCTCTCCCCATCTCCTCTTGCCACTTTCCTCTCTCACCTCATTTAAGTATCACCTCTTCCCACCGAATTCAACTTCTGCCCTCTACCCATGTAAACATATATACACATATTCACATATGTATTCATATGCCCATATACACTTCTTCCATTATTTTCATACTGAGAAAGGTTTCATCAGTCACAATTATTGTTTTTCCGTGTAGAAATGTAATAATTCAACTTTGATAAGTTCCTTTTGATTTCTTTTCCCTGGTTACCTTCTCAGGCATCTCTTGCTTCTTGTGTCTGGATGTCAAATTTTCTTTTTGTTTTTTCCATAATCCAAGTTTTTTTTAATTGTTTTTTTAGTCACTTATGCCATGAATTCATAGGGGACTGGTTCCAACAGCTCAGGGTCCTTGATATTGGTTCTCACAAAGTGTGCTTTTCTGGGTAGAGCAGGCTGGCATTTCAGTTGAACCCAAGGGCTTTTTTCTTTGGCTTCCTTCTTCTTCTGATCATTTTCCTTTACCCGCTTCAGGAAGCTATCTCTGCTCTTGGAATGCTTAATACACACATTAATTCTTTTGGCTAGAATCTTGCCCTTAACCTGTTTGTTTACAACAATGCCTACAGCATGCTGAGTAACATTATAGACACGACCGGTCTTGCCATGGTAACATTTGTGGGGCATTCCTTGCTGAACTGTGCCCATATCCTTGATATCTACAATATCACTTTCTTGTCTATTCTCATATATGTAGCCAAAGGGACAACACCATGTTTTTGAAAGGACCTAAAAACATGTATCGTGTTCCTCTCCTTTTTCTTTTTGTGTTAGTCATTTTGGCAACTCACGGGAATATGGCAGAACCGGTGGAAAGCTAGATGTCAAATATTCTATTCAACTCTGGTTTTTTCCTCAAGAATGCTTGAAAGTCCTCTATTCCATTGAATGACCATATATTCCCCTGAAACAAAATACTCAGTTTTGCTGGGTAGGTGACCCTTGGCTTCAATCCTACCTCTTTTGACCTCTGGAATATCATATCCCATGCCCTTCAATCCCTCAGTGTAGAAGTTGCCAGATCCTGTGCTATTCTGATTGTGTTTCCACAGTATTGAAATTGTTTCTTCCTGGCTGCTTGTAGTATTTTCTCCTTGATCTGGGAATTCTGGAACCTGGCTATAATATTCCTGGGAGTTTTCTTTTTGGGATCTTTTTCAGGAGGTGATCAATGGATTCTTTCAACCACTATTTCCCCCTCGGGGTCTAAAACATCAGGGCAATTTTCCTTGAGGATTGCTTTAAGGATGATTTCTAGGTTCTTTCTTTGATCATGGATTTCAGGTAGTCCAATAATTTTTAAATTATCTCTCCTGGATCTATTTTCCAGGTCAATGGTTTTTCCCATGAGATATTTCACATTGCCTTCTATTCTTTCATTTGTTTGGATCTATTTAACAGCATCTTGATTTCTCATAAAGTCACTAGCTTCCATTTGCTCCAGTCTAACTCTGAAGGAATGAATGTCGTCAGTGAGCTTTTGAGATTCTTTTTCCATCTGGCAAATTCGACTTTTTAAGGCTTTCTTCTCCTCATTGCCCTTTTGGGCCTCCTTTGCCATTTGAGTTAGTCTATTTTTAAGGTGTTGTTTTCCTCAGTCAGACTGTTGACCCTCATTTCATACTTCTCCTGCATCTTTCTCATTTCTCTTCCCACTTTTTTCTCCAACTCTCTTATTTGATTTTTAAAATCCTTCTTGAGGTCCTCTATGGCCTGTAACCTGCTCATATTTTACTTTGGGGCTTTTGGAGCAGGATTTTTGACCTCACAGTCCTCCTCCTGTTCCATGCTTTGATCCTATTTGCCCCCAAATAGGAGTCTAATGTTCCATTTTTCTGTTTATTTTGTTTCCTTTTCCTAGGCATGTTGCCACTTAATTACTTGACTTTTGGGCTTTTTGCCACAGTAGGACTCTGCCACCACACAGGGGAGCTTCTGTCCCAAACATTGGGGTCTTCACAACTTCTGGTTCTGGCAAGTTGGATACCCACCCCAGACCACAAACCAGATCCAAGCAGGTTAAAGCAAGAGTGATTAAGCTCCAAGGCTGATCACTGGATCACCCTACAGTTCACAGGCCAGGAGCTGAAGCCACCTCTGGAGCTGCAAAATGGCAGGTGTGCCTTATCTCCTCAGCAGTTTCTAGCCCCCAGGGGAGGAAGCCGATATGTTCCCCAAATACTGGTCCCAAAGTCCATAGGGAACTAACCTCTTACTTTGTCCTAGGCATGACTGTGTTGATAATTCTGGAATTGCCACAGCTGCCGGTGTTATGGGGTCCCTCTGGCCAGCTGCTGGCCCAGATGTCCTGTGGCTAGAACCATGGCTTACACAGACCTGGGTTTGGCTCCCCGCACACTGCACTGTTGCCTCCCAGAGTGCTGCACAGGCTATGCCCCTCAGGGTAGCCAGTCTGTCCCCAGCTGGAGGGTAGATTCTCTGTGTCGTTATGTGGGTGCTGGGGCTCCAGAAGTTGTTCAGAGCCCCCTTTTACAAGGTTTGGGCGTGGTCTGGTGGGAGAGCACCTTGGTTGTGCTGTTTCTACTCTGCCATCTTGGCTCTGCCCACCTCCTTGATGATTTCTTGAAAGATGTTATCTAGGCCCTTTTTTTGTTCATAACTTTTAGGTTGTCCAGTAAGTCTTAAATTATCTCTCCTGGATCTATTTTCCTGGTCAGTTGTTTTGTTTGTTTGTTTGATTGTTTCGTTTTTTTTTAAACAAATGCTTTATTAACTTCTGTTTTATATCATTCATTTCCGCCAGATTTTGAGTTACAATCATTTTCCCCCCGTTATTCCCCTACCCAACCTCCCAGAATAGCAGTCCCACAAGATACCGCTTCCTCCATTCTGCTCTCTCCCATACCTTCTCCCTGTAATGGAAATGCAAATTTAAAGATCTTCCCTGCCCCTAGCTTAAGTGCACCTGGAGCCTGTGGTGGGAAGAGGCTTGTTTTTTCAGGGAAGCCCACACCTTGATACTTTGTGATTGGGCAGTGGGTCAAGGAGGTTGTTACAATCTTTGAGCCAGGAGAAGGCTATATAAACTCTGATGAGGGGCTTTGCTTTGGGGCTCACTTTGAGAAGTATTGTGTGATTTGACCAGATGAGACTCGGGGAAGCCGTTGTTGGGAGCCCCCCCGGCTTTGAAAACCCAGATGTTGATGCTTCCCTCTCTGGTAACTGTGATTTGGTATTGATATAATGGTAGGACAGTTTGGAAGCCTCTATGTTTGATCTGTAAATGCTGTAACTCTGAAGTTCAGGGTGCTGACCTTTTTCCCCTGAACTAGGAAATGTGTGTTTGTTTGATTAAAGTAAGCTTGTTAACCCATTTTGAGTTGCTTTCCTTTACAAAAGCAGATCTAAGAACCTGTGTTGGCAGCTACCCTGTGGATATTGGGGTGCTTGCTGCTACACTCCCATATCCCCTTCAACTTTTCCATTAGAGGACGGTGAATCTTTGTGTCCCAATGCCTGCACATCTTATCTCCCAATTATAAGCAAAAGAGTATTAATAATAGTATCTATCTATCTATCTATCTATCTATCTATCTATCTATATATATATATATATATATATATATATATATATATATATTTGAAACATTTAATGTTAAGACCTCGAATTTCAGATCCATTTCCTTCCTCCCTTGTCACCCATTCCCTCTGGGGAGATAAGTAATTCAGTATATGTTGTACATGTCTAGCTATGCAAAACATTATCATAGTAGATATATTGTACAAGGCTGCTTATAAATTCCTCCCACTCATCCCACCCCCCACCTGGTCCATTCCCTGTATGATCCTGTCCCTCTTCGATAGTGGGTACTTCCAACCTCCCCTCCCCCCAAGGATGCCCTCCCATCCATCACCCTCCTCTCACCCCCCTGCCCCCTATTCTGCTGCAGGTTGAGATATCCCATTTAGTATGTATGTCATTTTCTCCCTGAACCAAATTCAATGAGAATGTGGTTTTGCCTTTTTTGCCTTCCTATTCTCCTCCTCCCTTGCAACCACTTCCCCTTGCTTCTTCTACATGAGATAGTTTACCTACCCTGTCTCTCCCCATCTCCTCTTGCCACTTTCCTCTCTCATCTCATAATTTCATCCCTTGAGTATTCTCCCTTCCCAACAAATTCAACCTATGCCCTCTATCCATATATAACTGTAAACCATATACACACACATTCACATATGTATTCATATGACCACAAACCCTTCTTCCATTATTTTCATAGTGAGAAAGACATCATCAGTCACAGTTCTTGCTTTTCCATATAGGAATGTAAATAGTTCAACTTTGATAAGTTCCTTTTGATTTCTTTTCCCTGATTACCTTCTCAGGCATCTCTTCCTTCTTGTGTCTGGATGTTAAATTTTCTATTCAATTCTGGTTTTTTCCTCAAGAATGCTTGAAAGTCCTCTATACCACTGAATGACCATATTTTCCCCTGAAACAAAATACTCAGTTTTGCTGGGTAGGTGACCCTTGGGTTCATTCCCAGTTCTTTTGCCCTCTGGACTATCATATTCCATGCCGTTCGATCCCTCAGTGTAGAAGCTGCCAGGTCCTGTGCTATTCTGATTGTGTTTCCACAATATTGAAATTGTTTTTTTTCCTGGCTGCTTGTAGTATTTACTCCTTGATCTGGGGATTCTGGAACCTGGCTGTAATATTCCTGGGAGTTTTCTTTTTGGGATCTTTTTCAGGAGGTGATCTGTGGAGGCTAGCTTCCTTGTGTTGTTCTGTGGGTGCTGGGGCTCCAGAAGTTGTTCAGAGTCCCCTTTTACATAGTTTGGGCTCAGTTGTTTTTTGATGAAATATTTTACATTTTCTTCTATTCTTTTCATTCTTTTGATTTTGTTTGACTGATTCTTGATATCTCATAGAGTCATTAGCTTCTACTTGCCCAATTATAATTTTAATGAATTGTTTTTAGTTAGTTTTTCTAACTCCTTTTCCATTTGACCAATTCTAGTTTTTAAGGAGTTGTTTTCTTCAGCATACCCCATCCCCATTTTGTAAATTATATTCTTAAAGGAATTGTTCAATTGTTCTTCTACCTCTCTCATTTGGATTTTAAAATCCTTCTTAAGCTCTTCTAGGAGGTCTTTTTGGGCTTGAGACCAATTCATATTTTTCTTTTAGGTTTCAGAAATGAATATATCGACAATGTTGTCCTCTCATGAATTTGTGTTTTGACCTTCCATGTCACCAATATACTTCACATTGTTTTTCTTTGTTCCTTTTTGTTCATATCATTTGCCTTTTCTTCTGGTTTTTGAAGTTGATCTCTGTTTCTGGGGCAAAGGGGGCACAGTCCCAGGCTTCTTGTGCTGATGAAGAAGAACCCAGTTATAGGTTTTATATGCTAGGAACTCAGGTGCTGGAAGATAGTTTACCTGGTACTGAGTTGGAGATGATGATGGTAGCTGGTGTATGCCTAGTTTTGGCACTTGCCTGCTTCACCACCCACTGGTCCACTGAGGAAGGGCTTGCTGCTGGTTTGTTGGGAAGAATCCTGTTCTGTGCTGGTCTCTTTCAGTCACGGCAAGAGGGATCTTTCCCTCAATGCCCCTAGACTTCTGAACTAAAAGACTGTTGCATTTTGTTCTTCTGCTGGCTATTCTATTTCAGGATTTTTCTTGGAGTAATATTCTCTGGTTTTTCAAGGTCAATAAGAGAGCATGAGAATGACTTACTCCATACTCCATCATCTTGTCTCCTGGATATCCTGAAAGTTAACTTTCTTTGCAGTGTAGTTGCTTTTATAAGAATGATTTGTTTCTACTTTTCTGCAGTCAAAATCAGTTTTTATTTTAAGAACCCCACTGCTGACATGAATTTGCCTTGACTTTTTAATTATCATATGAGTTTATAATATAGATTCAAAAAGTGTTTATTAGCAACTTGAAAAGATTGTATCTCTATCACTCTTCCCAAACCAGCTATTGCAAATGAACTCTTTTTTTTCTCAAGCCACCTATACTATCACTTTCCCATTCCCTCTTAGCAGAAAACTTTGCCTCATAATTCACCAAAAAAAAAAAAGATGAAACCACCCATTATGAATGCTCTCTCTTCAATTCCTCTCTTCAAATCACTTTAGGATCATCATGGATCTTCTTCTTTGTTCCATTCTCAAAGGAGAATAATTTATAGATTATGTACTTCAATGTTTTCATTTTTGAATGAGGAAATCAAGACTCAGGGTGAGTTACTTACTCATGCTCACAAAGCTACTAAGTATGAGAGATTCAAACAGGCATTCCAAAAACAAGTCACATTTTGTTATTGCTGTTGTTTTGTTTTTTAATGATACCATGCTATTTACTCTTCCTGTTGCTCTTCTCTTTCCCAACACACACTTTTTTTGGTGTGTAGAGGCTTTCTTTTCATGTAGAGTATGTGTGTAAAAGTCTAGACTTGTGAAAAACTGCTGAAATAATAAAACAGCTAAGTTTTATAGGTGCTTTTGGAACACTATGTGGGGGAAATATGTTTAATGACCAGGAAAAACAAAACAAAACTAAACATGTGCTATACCTCCGGTGATAGGAACACATTGCAGTAATGATGTTCCTTCCTACTTTTATGCCTGCCATCCAACTCACATCTGGAAGAGTATTTCCCCTCTAGCTCTACTGATGGAAATCTTATCTTCTTTCAAGGCTAATATGGTACCTCTCACAAGAAGACATATATGGTTCTCCCAACTTTGACCTTTCCCTATTGAAATCTTTCATACCATTATTAAAATTCTCCTCATCACATCTAGCAATTTACAGTCTCTCAGTTTCAGGATTTGCTTGATCTTCTCTAATAGAATGTAAGTTCATCTGAGATGCTGCTTCTTTATTGTCTCCAGAGAACCAAGCTTGGTGCTTTGTACATATTAAATGCTTAAGAAATGCTTATTAAATTGAATTGTTGTTGATTTATGGACGAAATTTTTCTTGATGTTTTCTTGCAGAGAGCTTGCTCAGATATAATATAATAAATTTATCAGATCAGAAATTTCCTCTTTAAATGTCGTAATTTAAGAATTAGTGGGATGTATAATTGACCTCTAACAAATTTGTAAATTAGTTTTAGAATTGTGGATGATCACACACAATCACACAAGCTTAGCCCATCCTTGGTTCAGTTAAATTTAAGCAATCATTTATTAAGTGCCTGCCCTAAGTAGGGTCTCTATTTAGGGGCTATTTGGATGTCTAATTTTAGCAGGAGTAATTCTGGGTTCTACATGAAGAACCTAGGTCCCAATATCTGTTGCAGAATATTAAAAAAAAAGAGAAATTTATAGATGTGGTCAATTATGCTAATGGTTTTCTACTATAGAATAAGCCCTGCATTCCTGGTATAAATTGAACCTGGTCATAGTGTATAATCCTGATGAAAAATTGCCTCTTTGATAATATATTATTTTAAATGTTTGCATTAATATTCATGAGAAAAATTGGTTTATGATTTGCTTTATCTGTTTTGCCTCTTTCTGGTTTAGATATCTGCACCATAGATGGCAGAGTAGAAACAGCTCATCCAAGCCACTCTGCCCCCACATTCCACCCAAACTATGTAAAAGGGGACTCTGAACAACTTCTGGAGCCCCAGCACCCACAGAAAGACACAGAGAAGCTAACCTCCCGCTGAGGACAGCCCAGCAGCCCTGCAGGAAGGACCAGCTCAGTGGTCTGGGAGCCAGGAGCCGGCAGCGCGCAGCATGCAGAGCGCGGGAAGCTGAGCTGAGCTGGAGCTGAGATCGCCATGAGCCAAGGTTTTAGCCCCAGGGCGGCAGGGCTAACAGCCGGCTGGAGTAACCCCAGAACACCAGTAGCTGTGCCAACTCCAGAATTATCAACATAGACATGCCTAGGACAAAGTAAGAGGTTAGTGTCCTATGGACTTTGGGACCAGTATTTGGGGAATGCGTCAGCTCCCTCCCCTGGGGGCTAGAAGCTGCTTAGGAGACACACCATTTTGTAGTTTTCAGAGGCAGCTCCAGCTCCTGGCCTGCAGAACTGTAGGGAGATCCAGCGATCAGTCTTGGGGGGTAATCACTCTTGCTTTAACCTCCCTGGATCTGGATTGTGATCTAGGGTGGAAGTCATGGGTGGGTTTACAACTTGCCAGAAACGGAAGTTGCCCCCCACACATTCGGGACGAAAATTCCTCTACCTGGCCTTAAAGCCATAGTGTGGCAACAAGCCCAAAAGTCAATTAATTAAGCGGCAACATGCCAAGGCAAAGGAAACAGAAAAATGCAACCCTAGACTCCTATTTTGGGGGCATAGAGTGGGAAAAGGACTGTGAGATCAGAAGTCCTGCTCCAAAAGCCCCAGGGGAAAACATGAGTGGGTTGCAGGCCATAGAGGACCTTAAGAAGGACTTCAAAAATCAAATAAGAGAAGTGGAGGAAAAATTAGAAAGAGAAATGAGAAGGATGCAGGAAAAGTATGAAATGAGGGTCTACAGCCTGACTGAGGAAAACAACACCTTAAAAAATAGACTGACTCAAATGGCAAAGGAGGCCCAAAAGGGCAATGAGGAGAAGAATGCCTTAAAAAGTCGAATTTGCCAGATGGAAAAAGAATCTCAAAAGTTCACTGAGGATATTCATTCCTTAGAATGAATAGACTGGAGCAAATGGAAGTGAATGACTTCATGAGAAATCAAGATGCTGTTTAGCAGATCCAAACAAAGGAAGGATTAGAAGGCAATGTGAAATATCTCATGGGAAAAAACACTGACCTGGAAAATAGATCCAGGAGAGACAATTTAAAAATTATTGGACTACCTGAAAGCCATGATCAAAGAAAGAACCTCGAAATCACCCTTCAAGAAATTCTCAAGGAAAATTGCCCTGAGGTTTTAGATCCAGAGGGGAAAATAGAGGTTGAAAGAATCCATCAATCACCTCCTGAAAAAGATCCCCAAAAGAAAACTCCCAGGAATATTATAGCCAGGTTCCAGAATCCCCAGATCAAGGAGAAAATACTACAAGTAGCCAGGAAGAAACAATTTCAATATTGTGGAAACACAATCAGAATAGCCCAGGACCTGGCAGCTTCTACACTGAGGGATTGAACGGCATGGAATATGATAGTCCAGAGGGCAAAAGAACTGAGAATGAACCCAAGGGTCACCTACCCAGCAAAACTGAGTATTTTGTTTCAGGGGAAAATATGGTCATTCAGTGGAATAGAGGACTTTCAAGCATTCTTGAGGATAAAACCAGAATTGAATAGAAAATTTGACATCCAGATGCAAGAAGGAAGAGTTGCCTGAGAAGGTAATTCGTGAAAAGAAATCAAAAGGAACCTATCAAAGTTGAACTATTTACATTCCTACATGGAAGATCAATAACTGTGACTGATGATATCTTTCTCACTATGAAAATAATGGAAGAAGGGTGTGTGGTCATATGAGTACATATGTGAATGTGTGTGTATATGGTTACAGTTATATATGGATAGAGGGCATAGGTTGAATTTGTTGGGAAGGGAGAATACTCAAGGGATGAAATTATGAGGTGAGAGAGGAAAGTGGCAAGAGGAGATGGGGAGAGACAGGGTAGGGTAAACTATCTTATGTAGAAGAAGCAAGGGGAAGTGGTTGTAAGGGGGGGAAGAATAGGAAGGCAAAAAGGCAAATCCACATTCTCATTAAATTTGGTTCAGGGAGAGAATGACATACATACTAAATGGGATATCTCAACCTGCAGCAGAATAGGGGGAAGGCAGATGAGAGGAGGGAAGATGGATGGGAGGGCATCCTTGGGGGGAGGGGTGGTTGGAAGTACCCACTATAGAAAAGGGACAGGATCATGTGGGGAATGGACCAGGTGGGGGGTGGGATGAGTGGGAGGGAATTGTAAGCAGCCTTGTACAATATATCTACTATGATAATGTTTTGCATAGCTAGACATGTACAACATATACTGAATTACTTATCTCCCCAGAGGGAATGGGTGACAAGGGAGGAAGGAAATGGATCTGAAATTCGAGGTCTCAACATTAAATGTTTCAAATATATGTAAAAAAAAGATACCTGCACCATATTTGTGTCATAAAAGGAAATTTTAGGACTCCATATTTGTGTATTTTTCAAAATAGTTTATATAGTATTACAATTATTTTTTTCTTTAAATGGTAAAATTCACTTGTAAATCCACTTAGGCCTTGAGATTTTTTCCTTAGGAGTTAATTGATGGCTTGTTCAATTTCTTTTTTTAAAAAAATCTGTTTATTTGAGTATTTTATTTTCTGTTAATTTGGACAATTTATATTTTTTCAAAAATATTCATCCATTTCACTTAGATTTTCAGATTCATTGGCATACAGGTGGGGAAAATAGATCCTAATTCTTCCTTTAATTACCTCTTCATTTGGTGGTTACTTCACCCTTTTCATTTTTGATACCAGCAAATTGGTTTTCTTCTTTCTTTTTTTTTTTTTTTTTTTTACAAATGCTTTATTAACTTCTGGTTTACATAATTCATTTCACTAAATTTTGAGTTACAATTTTTCCCCCACTTTTTCCTACCACCACCCCAGAATAGCAGTACCACTAGATATCCCCTCATCCAATCTGCTCTCTCCCATATCTTCTCCCATAGCCCATTCGACTTTGCCATTAGGGCACGGTGAATCTCTGAGCCCCAATGCCTGGACATCTTATAAACATTTAATTTTAAAACTTCGATTTTCAGATCCATTCCCTTCCTCCCTTGTCACCCACTCCCTCTGAGAAGATAAGCAATTCAGTAAGTGTTGTACATGTATAGCTATGCAAAATGTTATCATAGTAGATATATATTTCCCTCCCACCCATCTCACTTCCCACATGATCCATTCCTTACTTTGATCCTGTCCCTCTATGATAGTGGGTACTTCCAAGCTCCCCTCTCCCCAGAATGCTTTCCCCTCAATCCTCTCCCTTCTCATCCCCCTTTCCCCTACTCTCCTGCAGGGTGAGATATCCCATTTGGTATGTTTGTGATTCTCTCCTTGAGCCAATTTCAATGAGAATATTGTTTTGCTTTTTTGCCTTCCTGTTCTTCCCCTCCCCTAAAACTACTTCCCCTTGCCTCTTCTACATGAAATAGTTTACCCTACCCCGTCTCTCCCCATCTCCTCTTGCCACTTTCCTCTCTCACCTCTTGATTTCACCCCTTAAGAATCATCCCCTCCCAAGGGGCGGCTAGATGGCACAGTGAGTAAAAGTGCTGGACTAGGAGTTGGGATGACCCGAGATCGAATCCGGCCTCAGAAAATGAGCACACACACATAAATAATGACTGGCCTTGTAACCTTGAGCAAGTTACTTAACCCCAATTGCTTTAAAAAAAAGAAAGAAAAAAAAGAATCATACCTTCCCATCAAATTCAACCTGTGCCCTCTATCCATGTATACCTGTAAACATATGCCCATATACCCTTCTTCAATTATTTTCATAATGAGAAAGGTTTCATGAGACACAGTTATTGTTTTTCCATGTAGGAATGTAAATAGGTCAACTTTGATAAGTTCCTTTTGATTTCTTTTCCTTGATTACCTTCTCAAGCATCTCTTGCTTCTTGTGTCTGAATGTCAAATTTTCTATTCAACTCTGGTTTTTTCCTCAAGAATGCTTGACAGTCCTCTATTCCACTGAATGACCATATTTTCCCCTGAAACAAGATACTCAGTTTTGCTGGTAGGTGACCCTTGGCTTCCATCCCAGCTCTTTTGCCCTATGGAATATCATATTCCATGCCCTTCCATCCCTCGGTGTAGAAGTTGCCAGATCCTGGGCTATTCTGATTGTGTTCCCACAGTATTGAAATTGTTTCTTCCTGGCTGCTTGTAGTATTTTCTCCTTGATCTGGGAATTCAGGAACCTGGCTATAATATTCCTAGGAGTTTTCTTTTTGGGATCTTTTTCAGGAGGTGATTGGTGAATTCTTTCAACCTCTATTTCCCCCTCTGGGTCTAACACATCATGTCAATTTTCCTTGAGAATTTCTTTAAGGATGGTTTCTAGGTTCTTTGTTTGATTGTGGCTTTCAGGTAGTCCAATAATTTTTAAATTATCTCTCCTGGATCTATTTTCCAGGTCAGTGGTTATTCCCATGAGGTATTTCACATTGTCTTCTATTCTTTCATTTGTTTGGATCTGTTTAACAGCATCTTGATTTCTCATAAAGTCATTAGCTTCCATTTGCTCCAGTCTAACTGTGAGGGAATGAATCTCCTCATTGAGCTTTTGAGATTCTTTTTCCATCTGACAAATTGGGCTTTTTAAGGCATTCTTCTTATTGCCTTTCTGAGGCTTTTTTTCCCATTTGAGTTAGTCGATTTTTTAAGGTGTTATTTTCCTCAGTCAGGCTGTTGACTGTCATTTCATACTTTTCTTGCATCTTTTTCGTTTCTCTTCCCAATTTTTCCCCCACTTCTCTTACCTATTTCTTAAGGTCCTCTATGGCCTGTAGCCAGCTTGTATTTTCGTTTGGGGCTTTTGGTGCAGGAGTTCTGACCTCACAGTCCTCCTCCATGCTTTGATCCTCTTTGCCCCTAAAATAGGAGTCCAATGTTGAATTTTTCTGTTTATTCTGTTTCTTTTGCCTAGGCATGTTGCCACTTAATTGCTTGATTTTGGGGCTTGTTGCCACAGTAGGTCTCTGCAATCAGACAGGAGAGCTTCCATCCCAAACATGGGGTCTTCACAACTTCGCTGGTTGGGTGGCCTCTGTAAAAGCCTCGACTCACTCTGGGAAATTGGATACCCACCCCAAACTCCTCCCCCCCCAGACCACAATCCAGAACCAGGCAGTTTAAAGGAAGAGCTATTAACCCCCAGACTGATTGCTAGATCTCCCTACAGTTTGCAGACCAGGAGCTAGAGAAGCCACTGACACTGCAAAGTGGCTTCTGTGCTGTGTTTCTTCAGCAGTTTTTTGTCCCCAGGGGAGGAAGTCGACATGTTCCCCAAATACTGGTCCCAAAGTCCATAGGGCACTAACCTCTCACTTTGTCCTAGGCATATCTGTGCTGACAATTCTGGAATCTCCACAGCTGCCGGTGTTCTAGGGTCCCTCCAGCCGGCTGCTGGCCCAGCCGCCCTAGGGCTAAAACCAGGGCTCACACAGGCCTGGGCTCAGCTCCCAGAGCTCTGCACTGTGGGTCCCCAGCTCACTGTGCTGCTCGCTCTCAGAGCACTGTGCTCGCCGCTCCCTCCAGAGCTGCTGGGTTATCCTCAGCAGGAGGTTAGTTTCTCTGTGTAGTTCTGTGGGTTCTGGGGCTCCAGAAGTTGTTCAGATTCCCCTTTTACATTGTTTGGAATTTGTGTGGAGCAGAGCACCTTGGAAGTGCTGTTTCTATTCTGCTATCTTGGCTCTGCTCCCCCAAGTGGTTTTCTTCTTTCTTTTTTTAAATCAGATTAACCAATGGTTTATATAAATAATTGTTTTGGTTTTTTTGTTTGTTTGTTTTGTTTTTTTTTTGTGTGTGTGAAACCAGGTCTTAGTTTTATTTATTAGTTCAATAGGTTTCTTAATTTCAATTTATTAATCTCGTCTTTGGATTTCAGTATTTATAATTTAATATTTAATTGGGGATTTAAATTTGTTCTTTTTCTGGCTTTCTTAGTTGAATGCCCAATTCATTTATCTCCTCTTTCTCTATTTTATTCATGCAAGCATTTAGAGATATACAACTTCCCCTAAGAGCTGCTTTCACTGCATCCCATAATATTTGGCATTTCTCATTATTGTCATTTTCTTGGATGAATTTATTCATTATTTCCATGATTTGCTCTTTTATCCACTCATTGTTTAGGATTAGATTATTGAGTTTCCAATTGATTTTAATCTATCTTTCCATGGCCCTTTATTGCATGTAATTTAATTGCATCATTATCTGAAAAGGATGCCTTTGATGTTTCTCCCTTTCTGCATTGGATTGTGAGGTTTTATGACCTAGTACATGGTGAATTTTTGTGTAGGTGCCATATATCCCTGATAAAAAAAAGTTCTATTCCTTTTTATTCCCATTTAATTTCCTCCAGAGGTCTATCATGTCTAACTTTTTCTAAAAGTCTAATTTAGTGTTAACTTACTTCATGTTTATTTTGTGGTTATATTTATCTAGTGCTGAAAGAGGGGGGTTGAGGTCACTTAAAAGTAATGTTTTGCTGTCTATTTTTTTTCCTGTAACTTCCTTAACTTCTCCTCTAGGAATTTGGATGCTTTACCACTTGGTACATACATGTTTGGTATATTACATCATTGTCCATAGTACCTTTTACCAAGATGAAGTTTCGTTCCTTGTCTCTTTTAATTAGATCAATTTTTGTGTTTTTTGTTTGTTTGTTTTTTCTCTAGATCAGTTTTGTTCTACTTTTTTTTAACTTCAACTAAATATAATATATTCCGCTCCAGGCTTTTATCTTTATACTGTGTTTGTCACTCTGCCTCAGATGTGATTCTTACAAACAATATATTGTAGGATTCTTTTTAATTCACTCCACTATAAGCTTCTATTTTATGAGAGAGTTCATCCAATTCATATTCACAGGTATGATTACTAATTGTGTACTCCCCTTCATTATATTTTCCCATTAGTACTTTTCTCTGTTTCCTTTCACCCTATATCTCCTCAAGAAGTGTTTTGCTATTGATCTCTGCTTTCCTCAATTTGCCCTCCCTTCTATCAGTCCCCTCTCATTTTCTTTTCTCATTCCCATCCTACTTTCCTACAGGGTAAGATAGATTTCTATGCCCAAATGAGTATGTGTTATTCTGTCTTTGAGTCAAATCCAGTAAGATCAAGTTTCAAACAATTCTCACCTCCTCCATTCTTTCCCTCCACTGTAATAGGTCTTTCATGCCTCTTTGTGTGAAATAATGTATCACATTCTGCCTCCCCTTTCTCTCTTCTTTCAGTGCAAGTCTTTTATTCATTTCTTTTTAATCATCAAATCAAAGTCAATTTATACCTACACCCACTGTCTTAGTATATACCTTCTAAATTCCCTGATATGCAGTTCTTAAGAGTTACAAGTATCTTCCATGTAAGGATGCAATCAGTTTAACCTTATTGAATATTGGGTTTTTTCTCTTTCTTTCCTCTTTGTGTTTTTATGCTTCTCTTGAGTTTCATATTTGAAGATAAAATTTTCTGTTCAGCTCTGGTCTTTTCATCTGAAGATTTTAGTAGTCCTCTATTTCATCAAATATCCATCTTTTTGTTGGAAATAATATGCTCAATTTTGATGTGAAGTTGATTCTTCATTGTAATCCAAATCATATTGCAAACCTGCAGATCCTTTAATGTTGAAGCTGCTAAATCTTGTGTAATACTGGCTGTGGATCCTTGATATTTGAATTGGTTTTATGCTGGCTGCTTGAAGTATTTTCTCCTTGAATCCTCTATGCAATTTGGATATAATATTCCTTGGAGTTTTCATTTTTGGATCTCCTCAGAAGGTGATTGATGAACTATTTCAGTTATGTTTTTACCCTTTGGTTCTAGGACATCAGTTTTCCTTGATAATTTCTTGATTCCTGCTGGATGACGGATTTTGATGATCATGCCTTTCAGGTAGTCCAATAATTCTTAAATTATCTCTCTTGAATTTATTTTCCTTGTCAGTTGTTTTTCCATTGAAGTATTTTACATTTTCTTCTTTTTTTCTTCTTTTGATTTTGCTAGATTCTTGATTTCTCAAATAATCATTAGCTTTCACTTGCCCAATTCTAATTTTTATGGCATTACATACTTTTTCCATTTTGCCAAATCTATTTTAAGGAGTTGTTTTCTTCATTCAATTTTTGTGCTTTTTTTTTTCAAATTCTTGATTCTTTTTTCATAATTCTCTTGCATAACTTTCTTTTATTTTCCCATTTTTTCTTCTATCTCTCTTAATTAATTTTTAAAAATCTTTTCTGAGCTGTTCCAAGAGGACTTTGGGGGCTTGAGACCAATTCATACTGCATTTTGAAGCTTCATACGATTTTTGAGATTGTTTATTTCTTCAGATTTTGTATTTCAATCTACCTTGTCAGCAGAGTACCTTTCTAAGGTCAGGTCACTTTTTTCTCTTATTTTAAAAAGTTGAGTTCTGTTCTTGGAGTTAGGGGGTCAGTGTCCCAAGTCCCTTGCACTGAAGTCTTCTAGTCACTGACTTTTGCTTGCCCACTGTGCTAGGATGGCACAACCTTGTTGTACCTGTTGTGCCCTGGATTCCAGGGCTAGCAGTTTGTCTGCTACATTATGGTGGGAGCACTCACAGCCGGTCTGCTATGCTACTGGACTGCTGAGCCCAAATGATGGGGTCTCAGTTGCTGATCTATGCTGTGGCTAAAAGCCTCCTGCTGACTTGCCTGGAAACTACCTGTGCTGGACTGTGCTCCCTTTTTGCCCAAGTAAGAAAGACCTTTCTTTTTTCCTTCCTTCCTTCCTTCCTTCCTTCCTTCCTTCCTTCCTTCCTTCCTTCCTTCCTTCCTTTCTTTCTCTTTCTTTCTTATTTTTGCTTTTTGGAGGGGGGAGGGCAGGGCAACTGAGGTTAAGTGACTTGCCCAAGGTCACATGGTTAGTAAGTATTAAGTGTCTGAGGCCAGATTTGAACTCCTTTCCTCCTGATCCAGGGCCAGTGCTCTATTCACTGCTCCATTTACCCTCCCAAGACAGACCTTTTGTAAAGTCTGTCTAAGTTATCTTGTCCTGGAGAATTATTTCACTCCATCTTTTTTGTGGATTTCTTTTCCTCCAGATTTCTTTTAGATGCTTTATTTAATAACATTTCTGAGGAAAGTAGGGTGAGCTCAAGAAACTTCCCAGTTTCTCTCTACCCTCTTGGCTCCCCCCTGCCAGGTTTTTTTTTTTTATTTTATTTTCTATATCTTTTTCTGAAAAAGAAAATATTTTCCCTCATACTCTTCATTATTTGCCAATCTTTTCTCTCAATTCTATATGTTTATTATTTATTTCATGACCCTTATACAATTTTGTTCTTTAATCTTTGCATTCTTGTTTTGCTTATAAGTATTTTTATAATTTTATTTTCTAGGGGTCACTAGGTGGCACACCTAGATGAACAGAGCACCAGCCCTGGAGACAAGAGGACCTGAGTTCAACTCCGACATCAGATATTTGACACACGTACTAGCCATATGACTTCGGGTAAGTTACTTAACCTTAATTGCCCTCCAAAAAAAGAAAATTATTTTCTGTACTGTTTTCTTAAAAAAAAATCATTCATTCTCCTCATTATGTATGATCCCTTTCCCTCAATTCCATACTTTTATTCCTTCATTCATGACTCATACAATGTTTGTCCTTCTTTATCCTCTGCATTACTTATGTAATTTAAATCTCTAACATATGTCCTCGTCTTTTAGATGTTGCCCTCTGCCCCTTTTTCCTTTCCTACCTCATTCTTAAAAAATAAGAATTTCTCCAGGTAATAAGTGATATTGCCTCATTATAGTTATTTTCCTTTGCCCCTGATTGTGCAGTTCATCACTATTAGCAATTACCCTCTCCATTGTTATTTTTTTCCTTTTTGCAATGAAATCCTCTCTGTTAGTCCAAGCTCTTCCAGTCTTCTGGGTGACAGTTGCCCACAGGAACTCTGATTCCCCTTCTCTCGAGCTAGAATGAGTGGTCATTATAAGCAATAAATCTCTGCAGATTATGCTCATTAAAAAGGTTCCCAACTGCCTTTAGAGAATAAATCTTTCTCCATGGGAGCATTCATCAATTGCAGCCCCATCCTACCACTGAAACAAGAGTTCTGCCTTTCTTTCTCCATGCTTCAATCTATCCCTTTGTTCATACTCCTGTAAGGTTCTATTCTTCCTAAGAAACAATAGGAGTTATTTTCCTTTCGTTGTTAAACTTTAACTTCAAAAGAGCATATCTCATGTTACCCTCTATTTTATCCTTCCCCCTCTTTTCTTTTTATATGACCTCCAATTTTGTAATATAGATCCAGAAAAACATTTGTTCACCTGTAGACAGGAGTTGTGAGATTTAATACATGATGTTTCACACTTGTTTCTCTGCAGTGACTTCTATTTACCTTGTGCTTTAACTCTTGTCTCTTTGTGGACTTTTAGAAAGAAATCCCTTAATGATCTCTTGGTGGTTATTTTGTTGTTGTTAGCCTTGGTTGATGTATTTGTTTACCTTCCTTGTATTTCTACTGTCTGGAGTGTTTGAAAAGACAATGATTTGTTTAAGTCTAGTTCTCTTTCTAGGAATACTTCATGCACTCCTTTGTCATTGAATATCCATCTTTTTTTCATTGCTGATTAGGCTGAGGTGTGTGCAGGATATATCACCTTGAATAGAATGTATTCTTCCATTCCCTCTGGCAGTTTCTAGTGAGTGCCAATAATTGTCTTATTCAAATTTCCTTTCCTTTCTATTTGAAGGTCATTCACTTGGTGTCTTGCTGAATTTGATGTTTGCCAGTGGAATTGTGAGCTTTAACCCAGGCCTGCACAATCTTCAGGCTGAGGTCACATACAGCCCACAAGTGGCTTGGGGTATTCTGAAGGATTTCTTCAACATTTTTCATGGATCGCCAAGGCATGCTGCTTGCTGGAGAACCATAAGCAGCCAGCAGGCTGCAGATTATGCAGGCCTGTTTTAACCACTATGTGTCTTAAAGTTTTCAGCATACTTTTATTTTTCATGGAAGCAATCTAAATTCTTTTAATTGCAATTTTGTTTTCTGTGTTCAGATCTTCTGGGAATTTTTATACTATTTTATATATTATATTATTTCCTGTGTAATTATATTTAAGGTTTTGTTTTTCTTGTCATATTCATTTTGTTGTTGTTTTGTCATTTTAGACATGTTCAGTTCTTTGTGACTTAATTTGGGGTTCTCTTGGCAAAGAAACTGAAGTGGTTTGCTATTTCCTTCTCCCGGTCATTTTACAGATTAGGAAACTGAGGCAAATAGGGTTAAGTAACCTGCCAAAGGTCACACAGCAAGTGTCTGAGAAAAGATTTTAATTCAGGTGTTCCTGATTCCAGACCTGGTGCTCTATCCATGGTAGGGCCTAGCTGACCTGGATTCTAGGGGACCTAGAATCCTTTCTTTGTCTTCATGTATCCTGTGTTCAAAAACGATATTATTTGCTTCCATGGAGAGAATGTTTTCTTTTCATATTATTGCTCTTTTGTTCCTCTTCTTTGTGATTGTCCTTCAGTTCTGCACATTTGCATTGTCAATCAAATTTTTGCTCTTTTGCTTCTTTGTTGAGCCTTGCGACCATTGATTCAAGTTTTTCTATTCTGCCAACTTGTTTGAACAGGTCATAAATTCTGTTTTCATAATTCTTGTTTCTCTTTTTCACCATTCCAAATTATCTTGTTATAGTTCCATGTTCTCTTGGGAACCCCCAAGTTCCTACATCTTATCAGTTGTTCATTTATTTTCTTTCATCTTACAATATTTTTTCACAGATACTTGGACTATTTTAGCTGATTTGGAGACATTATTTCTTTTTGTTGTTGCTATCTTTTTGTTGTTTTATTGGCTTAAGCTCAAGGTCTTTACCTGAATTTCCTTCCTCCTAAGATCTTTTGGTAATTTAAGGTATTCCCTCCCCTTATAATCCTTTATTCTCATTTTATGACTCTAACTTTTGTTGGTGGTTTCCTTGGGGGCTTGACTTCAAAGCCAACTTGTCTTCTTATCACATTGGACAATTCATGTTTCTCTAGACTCAGTCTGTGCCCCAAGTATCTTTAGGGTAGCCTGAATTGGTCCCAGCTAGATGTTGGACTGTTTTCCTCCAGCATAGGGGTGTGCCCACACACACACACACACACACACACACACAGTTGCTCCAATTCCCTCTCTTCCTCAGAACTGTGGCTGAACACAGAGTATTGTTACACAACTTTTTCAGCCAGAGTAAGGTATTGCTTTTAGATTATCCACAGAACAAGTTGGACAGAGGGTAAGAATAGAATTCTATTGTCCCACAGGTATCTTTACTGCAAAGTGGTGGATAGCAGGGGAACATGTGTGAGTAATCAAGTCTGGGACTTAATATTAGGTTCTCTATTGTTATTGGTATAGTATAGGGGATAGGACAGCTTCAGAGTCTTTGCTAAGGCCCTAGGTGTCATGGATGGTCTCAAATGAGATGTTTTTCTAGCTAACTATTAAGGCATTGCCAGTTTTCTCTTCTTGGGACCAGGTATACCTGGTACTGCCATAAGATTGGACTTATTATTACCATAACTGGAGTTAGCAGTGATGCCAACTCTGGTCCTCTAGAGAAAGAAATGGAGAGTCTTCTGTATAGTCTTCATTGTCTTGTTTGTGTGTGTGTGTGTGTGTGTGTGTGTGTGTTTATCATTTTTGTTTTCTTTTATCAAGTATTATTTGATTATATTTTCTCTACCTGGGCCAGAAGTATGGGACACCTGGTTTATATACTATCAACAATCAGAAAGCTTTCTTTGGGAATACTGGAGTAATAGGCAGGAGTTTTATAAATCAGAGCAAATAATTCAACCCTCTATCCTACAGAAGCTAGAAGACCTAGTCTTTTGTTTCATTAAATAACTTTTGGTTTTCTCACAGAATATCTTAAGAACATTATGATTTTCAAAATTTTTTCCTACCATTGGGACTTCAATATGTACTCACTTGGTTTCCTCATATTTTTTTGTTTTTCTTCTTCATCCTTCTCTCTCTCTCTCTCTCTCTCTCTCTCTCTCTCTCTCTTCATGTCTGTTGTCTTATTTCCCCCTTTCTCTTAAGTTTAATGCAATCCAAGGAAGAACAGTTGAATGAGAAAAAGTAAAATCTCCCCAGTTCTCTATTCCCAGGATTAGTGGAGAGGAATTTAGGGTGTTTAGGTGAGTTTAGGTTGGTCATAATTCTCAATTGATATTGAGAAAATTCTTCCTTTTTCAAGGTGGCAGTCTCCAGCACTCTTCCCTGAACCCAAATGTTCCAAGTTTTTTAGAAGGATGTTGCTTGAAATGCATGATGGATATTTGGGAAAGTCTAGTCTTCCGTGCCCCTTCAATTTTTACTTGTGTGAAACTCCCTTGTTTATTCTATGGGGTTGCTTCCTCTATGAGTGTTTTCCCTCTTCCCCAATGGTGGAATCCTGAGGAACAAGTGTGGTTAATAACAACAGCAGCCCCTCTTTCCCACTTGTGTAACCTGTATTCCCAACACAGATAAAGTAGGGTCTGCCACCCCAGTCCTCACCTCTTCGGAGATGAGGATAGTGATGGTGATTAGGTAAGGAATTTGGTTATTTATATTTTTCTTTCTTGCCCAGACACAAATTGAAAGTTGCCTAATTATTTTTCAGAAAAAAATGAAGATCATCATAGAATAAATAAAGGACAACTAGGTGGCACAGTGGATACAATATCAGGCCTGAAGAAGGAAATACCAAACTGCTCTAGTATCTTTGCCAAGAAACCTCCAAATAGAGTCAACAATTTGAAATGAAGCTGATTCTTTAGAGTTAATTGTTAGTCATTGAGGTTCTCATTTCCTAGACTGTGGGGGCAGCTGAAAATTGCTTTAACTCTTACATATAACTCCTGTTTTGGAGTGAATTGAGCAGTCATGAGGATCTAATAAAATATCTAGTCTTTAATCTTTTGGCCATGTCCACATGCAGTTTTCTATAGCAGACCACATCTTAAGACATCTAATTGAATAGGAAGTATATATAGAAAATACAAGATCTTGTTATGTTACTTTTTTATTATATAATAATGTTTTACTTAGAAAAAATAGAATTTCAAAGGTTATCCTTTAACAAAGTGCCTCCAATGCATATACTGAGAGGTTAAAATAGGTCTTGATGCAACCACGTTGAATTTTGTTCAAAGCCACTCCATCAAAATCAATTAAGATATAAAACAAGAAAACATATTCCTGGCAAAAGCACTCAGAAGAGTCATGGAAGATGTTACGAGGAAGGCATTCTGCATATTTTAAGTACTAGAAAAAATGCAATGCAGCTGTTGTTAATGTTATGTCCTGTAAAAAGTTCAGATAGAGGGGCGGCTAGGTGGTGCAGTGAATAGAGCGCCGGCCCTGGAATCAGAAGGACCTGAGTTCGGAGCCGGCCTCCGACACTTAATCCATACAAACAAAAACCTAGCCGTGTAACCTTGGGCAAGTTACTTAACCCCAATTGCCCTAAAGGGGCGGCTAGGTGGCGCAGTGAGTAAGAGCGCCGACCTCGGAGTTTGGATGACCCGAGATCAGATCCGGCCTCAGAAAATGAGCACCCACGCATAAATAATGACTAGCCGTGTAACCTTGAGCAAGTTACTTAACCCCAATTGCTTTAAAAAAAAAAAAAAAGTTCAGATAGAAGAATGATTCCTTCTATATGTCAAGGTCCTTTATAAGTTCTTCTTTTCTGATGACTAAGTGCATCCGGCCTTGAAATAATGAAATGTTTCCTTCATAAAATCAAAAGCAACTGAAATGAGATCAACTAAGCAATCCACACAACCAAAGTGGATAAAAAAATGTGGATTGCCTGAATTGTGGTATATAGCACCTGGGGTAGTGCCTAGCACATAGAAGGCACATAATAAAAAGCGTGTTGAATAAGTTTCTTGGAGTGAATTGATACTGATCCCACTCTGCAAATTAAAACAAACAAACAAAAAAAAAACTTGTATATTTCTTGTAAACATTTTGACCGTTGAATGCTGTTTCTAATTGAATTGAAACAGAAAACACATTTGGATGACTAGCCCATTGAGTAGGTTCATCAGTTCACATATTTTGGACAAGCACTGCAATTGAGCAATAAGAGGGATAAAGTAGAATCAGAAGACAGAATTAACTGGATCATATTTAGGAAATTACATAAAATATATACCATTTCTAAGTTACTTAACAATATCAACAATTTCCTTTTAAATATGAATATTCTTTCAATCATATTATGTGTCTATGAATTGTGTAACATAAGACTCTTTCTTAGAAGAATTAAACTCAATCGAGAAAAGCTGGAAAACTAGAGAAAAAACTGGAAAACTGGAGAAAAGTGGAAAAATATATGGAGCTTGCCACATAATGGTGGCAACATGACATATTCACAGTAAAAAAATACAAAATAATGACTAATATATACTTAAAAAAACTTGCAAAAAAGTTTAACATGAGGTCTGTTTGGTTTTGGAACAGCTCATTGTAAATATTATTAAAACAAAGAAAATTCATTTAATAAATTCAGGATCCCCAAACTTCAAATCATCTGTACTTTTAGAATCCTTTCAAATCTATAGAAAGGCTTAGCATCACTGTGATATTTCTATTCTTTTTTCATGTCAAAAAATAAATTTCCTGTAAAAGAAGCTAATGCAAAAAAATAGCTAAAAAAATAACCACACTAAAGTAAAGGAAATGAATACACAAAAGAGCCATGGAAGGCATATTGCACCAGGAGGGGGAAAAAAAAATCTAACTAATACCCTATTTATCTGTGGCATTTTTTTTCTTTATTTAGTCTCTATATACTAGAGTTCTCAGAAGATTTCATGTAATATACAATATAATTACAGTCATTTTATGTAAGTGCTATGGAAATTCAGCAGGGATTCACCAAGGAATCAGAATATTCCTCATGTAATAGATCTGTCTGTGTTATCATAAAAGCCATTTTTTACAGTTTAATTTACAGATTGCAATGTAGACCTTAAATGAAATGTTACCGACTAGAAATGTTGATTAGGAGACATCCATAATTAAAAATTGACTTCACAAGCTAACACTGAAAACAGCTTTGTATATGGTACTTGGATAATAAATACAGCTTAAGAGAAAAGAATACTCCCTACCAACACACACACACACACACACACACACACACACATTGGAGAAGTACTTTATATAAGAGGAATTGAACTTGCTTGCTAAGGGGGAAGGGCCTTATTTTCAATTAAAATAAGAAAATGATCTGAAGTAATGTAATGTATACAGAGGATAGGAATTTTAAAGCTTTAATCAACAAAAATCAGGCACAGACAAAATTGAAATTTCTTTGAGAAGAGTTATTTTCTTTTTTTTTATCCGCAGCACCTTATGCAGTTCCTAGAAAATAACAGGTATCTAATAAAAATATACGGAATGAATTTTTTGGATTGAGTTAAGAAAATTTTTCTCATTTTGAAAATTAGTAGGCCTGTATATTTCTTATAAACATTTTAACTTTTGGATGCTATGCTTAACTGAATCTAAACAGATAATGTGTTTAGAATGCAAACATTTGTATCCTTTCTCAGTCATATCCTTCTGTCCTTCCAAGTATACTTATTATGTAGGTCTTCATACATTAAAAAAAATCCCTTGAAGGCTAGATTCTGAATTGATTCTTTAGTCTAGAGATCTTATTCCTAGTTACATAGACTAAAGACAACAAAGATAGAAAAAAAAAAGATCCCATATTTATAACAGCACTTTTTGTAGTAGCAAAAAACTAGAAACAAAATAGATACGTATCAATTATGTAACGGCTAGTTAAATTGTGGAAGATTAATTTGATTGAATGTACTATGCTGCCAGAAATGATGAATTTAAAAAGACAGGAACACACAACAAGAATTCTATGAACCTCTACAAAGCAAAATAAGCAAAGCCAGGAAAACAATATACAGTCACTACAATAAGAAAATGTCAATATAACTACAAAAAAAGAAAAAAGTCAACTGAACAATGTATAATTAAAATGAGCAAATGTATCCCCAAAGGAGAGATAAGAAAAGGGCGCTCCGTTTCTTAATTGTATGGGATAAGGGACTATGGGTTTGTAAATTTTCATGTGTTGTCAGACTCTGTGTTTATTCTTCTTTCTTTTTTATATTCTTTGTGATAAAGGATGTTAGGTCTCCCAAGAGGGCACAAGGAAATGAAGGGAATATAAAGAAGGATATCAACAAAATTTAAACACATTATACTATGTATTTATAAAGAATCTTTCTAGCTCTGTGACTAGGTCACTTCTCTCTTCATTGTTATTTCCTTATCTCTAAAATAGGGACAAATAATATGTTACCCACATTACAGGGGTATTGTGAGAGTAGCTCTTTGAAAACCATAAAGCACTATATAAATGTGAGTTATTGCTATGAATAGAATTTAATTTTTCAAAAGGCTTTTTCCCCCAATTAAACATCACTAAGTGTAGGCTGCCAGAGCACCTAGAAGTGGGGAGAGGTAGAGTTAGAGTAGGTTGCTTGGTAAATTGCTGCCTTCACCTTAGTGATCATATATCCCCTCTAGCCCAAGCCAGCTTAACTGCAGAAATCATTAAATTCAAATAGCTATATATACTGTACCTATCGATAGCTGCAGGCCCAGCTAATCAAATGCACTGCACATTTCACGCAATTCAACATAATTATAAAACTCACAGGGATGTAAATAACAGAGTGAGCCAGGGGGACATGGCAAGGGGGGTATAGCAGAAGGAGGACTTCTAAGGTCAAAGAATAGCCCTCTGTTTTTCTTTGTTTCTCTGAACCACAAAGAAATCCACCAACTACATTGAGCTGCTACCCTTTATCATGTTGATTTATATAATGGTACAAATCAGTGAGAAGCATTTAATGGCTCAGGACAATTCTGAATAGTATTTTTACAAATCCAGGGTAAAATGACCTTTTTAGGAAAACAGAGCTAAAAATATTTCAGACATCTAATGATTTAACCTAGTGCAAGGGGCTTGCCATTATCCATGAGGAAGAGAAAGAGAAGTGTACCTCCTAAGACATATTCCAAAGAGAAGTTGTCCCATACAGAAAAGATCAAGCAGGCTATGCAGGGGAGAAACAGTAAAGAGAAATATCTTCATGACCTAGAGTCAATGAATGACATGAGAGGAAACAGATGCTAGATAGAGACATGAAACTGAACATAGGATTGAAGAGAGACCTGTGCTATATCTGTATAGCCCCTGGAGAGGAAGCAGGTGGTAGTTATGTTGTTAAAGCTCATGAAGAACTGGAGAGAGGCTTGGGATTCATTTTCTTGGCCTCCAAAGCAAAGAAACTGGTGATAGAAAGCTGAGTTTGTTGTGAATCTGGAGAGATGATTTTGCTAGAGATTATCATATCCAACTGACCCCTAGAGGGCAGAAGATTGCTCCACGTGGGTACATTTAACTCAGTAAAAGAGAGACAACACAGGGGTGGCTAGGTGGCACAGTGAATAGAGACCAGCTCTAAGGGGACCTGAGTTCAAATCCGGCGTCAGACACTTAACACACACACACACACACACACACACACACACACACACACACACACACACTAAACTAGCCATGTGACCTTGGGCAAGTCACTTAACCCCAATTGCCCTGCCTTCCCTCCAAAAAGCAAAAAATAAAAAAGAGTGGCAACACACTGTAGGAGAAGAAGCTAGTATATTGAAGAGTCATAGAACCAAAATCTAGAGCTGAGGCCAGAATCAAGAAGCAAAGAGGCAGAAACACCTCAAGGATGAATAAACCAGTGTTTTCTCATTTACTGGTAGACTGAGGCCTGCATTCTCTGTAGATCAGAGAGAATGGGGAGGGAAATAAAGTTAATTCTCTAGTCCTCCCAGGCTACATAAGGTAGTGATACAATTTGGAAAGATGGCATAGATCTCATTAATAAGTTTTAGTTACTGTCTAGGAGCTTGCTTTCTGTATATTGGTCATGTAAATATACATTTTTACTATGTTTTATGCTTTCATGTACGTCAGTGCTTGTAAGGGGAGCTGAGAATATTTTTGGAGAAGCAAAATGACCCATATCCTGAAGTTTCCAAGTTTTCCAAGAGTAGGAGCACAGGCCAGAAAAAAATTTTGTGATATATGTCTCTAAAATGTCTCTAGGGTACTTGTGTCAGGTGAAATAATGGATTAATATCAGGGTTACTAGAGTATCAGAAGACTGACCCCCATGTCTTTTAAAGTATATGGCATGTTGAACTCTATAAAACAAAGTCTGTGATACTGTCATTCCTCTTCTCAAAACACTTTCAATGCCTTCTTATAGCTTACCAAATAAAAAATGATTTCCCGACCTTCTCAATCTAGGGCCTTCTTACTTTTCCACATTTTTATCAGGAAACTTCCCTTCATATAAAGTGCATTCTCAGGGCAGAGCAAGATGGAAGAGTAAAAGCAGGGGCTTCCTTGAGCTGTCCACCAAACCCTTCCAAATACCTGTAAAAATTACTCTAAACAAATTTTATAGAAGAAGAACCCACAAAATGAGAAACACATTTCTACCACAAGACAACCTGGATGGTCAAAAAGAAATGTCTGTTGCATCAGGCTGTGAGAGTAGCATAGTCCAATGTCTACTGTGCCAGCAAAGACTGGGACCCAGCAAACCTGGAACAGGTCTCAGTGGACAGAATCACTGGAAGCTAAGGGAGTTTGCAGACTTCTCAACTCACAAACACCAAAAACAACTTAGAAGGTCATATGGAAAGGTCTGTCCGATCTAGGTGAGAGAGGAGCAAAGGCCAGCCCCAGCCCCAACCTCAGCCCAGCCCAGGGCAGCTGCAGTAGCAGCAGCAGCTGCTTCCAGACCTCTTAGCCCACAGACAGTAAGGGGATAGAACAACTGATCAGAAAGAGATTACAGGGATCCCTTTGCTAGCACTGAGGCAGTATTATGTTGCTTTTCCCATGCTTAGATCTGGGTTGCAGTCCTGGTGGCAGTCCTGGGCTGAGGAGAAGCAATGGTATGGTGAAGCTAGTGACAACAATAGAGAAGGAACCCTCCTCACAATTTCAGAGCAGAAAAGAGTGCTTGTGGTAACTCGCAGACCAGAGCATATACAAGAAGAGTAAACACCTCTCCTTAGATCATGCCACCTTAGCAGAATTGAAAAATTATAGGTCCCTAGAAATATCTCTGAAAACAGCTGCATAAAACTCCTGAAGCTTAGAACAGTACACCCTCCACACTAAAAGTGGAGCCCTCCCTTTAAAAGAGCTAAAATTTTAGTAATTAAATGGTAAAATGAGCAAAGAGTGGGGGGAAAAACTCAGACTTGAATCTTACTTTGTTGACAAGGGAGATAAAAACATACTCTCAGAAGAAGACAACAAGCTCATACATACAAAGTTTCCAAGAAAAATATTATTTAGTCTCAGGTTATGGAAGACACCAAAAAGGATTTTTGAAAATCAAGCAAGAGAAGTGGAGGAAAACATGGGAGGAGAAATCAGGGTGATTCAAGAAAATCATGAAAAATGAGTCAACAGCTTGCTAAAGGAGACCCCCTAAAATACTGAAGAAAATAACATCTTAAAATAGATTAACCTAAGTGGCAAAAGAAGTCCAAAAAATCTATGAAGAGAAGAATGGCTTAAAAAGCAAAACTGGCCAACTGGGAAGGGAGTTCCAAAAACTCACTGACAAACATAATTCATTCAAAATTAGAATGGAGCAAATGGAACCTAATGACTCTATAAAAAATAAAGAACTTATAAAACAAAACCAAAAGAATGAAAAAATAGAAGACAATATGAAATATCTCATTGGAAAAACAAGTGGCCTTGAAAATAGATCAGGAGAAATAATTTCAAAATGATTAGACTACCTGAAAGCCATGATTAAAGAAAAATAAAATCTAGCCATGTGACCTTGGGCAAGTTGCTTAACCCCAATTGCCCTCCAAAAAGAAAAAAAAAAGTAATTTGAAATATCTTATTAGAAAAGCCACTGACTTAGAAAATATGTCCAGGATAGATAATTTTAAAATTATTGGACTATCTAAAAGCCATGATCACTAAAGGAGCCTAGACACAATCTTTCAAGAAATTCTCAAGGAAAATTGCCCTGATAATTGAGAAGCAGAGGGCAAAATAGAAATTGAAAAACTGAATTGATCACCTCTTGAAAAAGATCCCAAAAAGAAAACTCCTAAGAATATTATAGCCGAATTCCAGAGTTCCTAGGTCAAGGAGAAAATACTGCAAGAAATCAGGAAGAAAGAATTTGAGTATTGTGGAAACACAATCAGGACAACACAGGATCTGGCAGCTTCTATATTGAGGGACTGAAGGGCTTGGGATATATAATATTGCATAGATCAAAGGAGCTAGGATTAAAACCAAGAATCACCTACCCAGGAAAACTGAGTATAATGCTTCAGGGGAAAATATGGTCATTCAATAAAATAGAGGGCTTTCAAGCATTTTTGATGAAAAAAATCAGAGCTGAAGAGAAAATTTGTCTTTCAAATACAAGAAGCAAGAGAATCATGAGAAGGTAAACAGGAAAAAAGAAATCTTTATTAAAGTTGAACTATTTACATTCCTACATGGAAAAACTATCATTGCAACTCATAAGTCTTTTCTCAGTATGGGGATAGTTGAAGGGAATATATATGTGTATATACGCATTTATGTATACATAGATATTTATGTATGTATAGGAGGGTTTATGTGAATATAGATATATGGGAGTGTGTGCATATATACATGTACATGTATACATAGACAGAGGGCACAGGATTAGTTGTATATGAAGGGATGATATGTAAAATATAAAATTAAGAGGGGAAGAGGAATTTATTGGGAGAAGGAAAAAGGGGGAGATAAATTAGGATTAATTATCTCGTATAAAAGATGCAAGATAAAACTGCTATAATGGAGGGGAAGAGCAGGAAGGTGAAAAGGAATGGGACAACCTTACTCTCATTGAATTTGGCTTAAGGAGGTAATAACAGACACACTCAATTGAGTATCTTACCCTAAAGGAAAATAGGGGGAAGAGCATAAGGGGGGGGGGGGATGGTGATAGAAGGGAGGGCAGTTTGGGAGAGAGGGTAGTTAGAAGCAAATGCTTTTGGAAAGGTACAGGGTCAAAGGAGAAAATAGAATAAGTGGGGGGAGGCATAGGATGGAGGGAAATATTTATAGTCTTTCACAATATAACTACTATGGAAATGTTTTGCATAACTACACATGTACAACCTATATTGAATTGCTTATCTTCCCAGTGGGGATGGGTGACAAGGGAAGAAGGGGAAAAAATCTGGAACTCAATTTTTTAAAAACATGTTTTTAAAAATTGTTTTTACATGCCACTTGGAAATAAGATATACAAGCACAGGGGTATAGAAATCCAAATTGTGGGGCGGAGCCAAGATGGTGGAGTAGAAACAGCTCATCCAAGCCACTCTGCCCCCAGATTCCCCCCAAACTATGTAAAAGGGAACTCTGAACAACTTCTGGAGCCCCAGCAACCACAGAATGACACAGAGAAGCTAACCTCCCACTGAGGACAGCCCAGCAGCCCTGCAGGAAGGACCAGCGAAGCAGTCTGGGAGCCAGCATCACGTAGAGCACAGGGAGCCGAGTGGATCCCAGGTCCCCCCGTGAGCCGAGGTTTTAGCCCCAGGGCAGCAGGACCAGCAGCTGTCTGGAGAGACCCCAGAACACCAACAGCTGTGTAGACTCCAGAATTATCAACATACACATGCCTAGGACAAAGTAAGAAGTTAGTGTCCCATGGACTTTGGGACCAGTATTTGGGGAATGCGTCGACTCCCTCCCCTGAGGGCTAGAAGCCGCTGAGGAGACACACCATTTTGTAGTTTTCAGAGGCAGCTCCAGCTCCCAGCCTGCCGAACTGTAGGGAGATCCAGCGATCAGTCTTGGGCGGGGGTGGGTAATCGCTCTTGCTTTAACCTCCCTGGATCTGGATTGTGATGTAGGGTGGAAGTCGTGGGTGGGTTTACAGCTTTCCAGAAACGGAAGTTGTCCCGCACAAGTTCGGGACAAAAATTCCTCTATCTGGCCTTAAAGCCATAGTGTGGCAACAAGCCCAAAAGTCAAGTAATTAAGTGGCAACATACCAAGGCAAAGGAAACAGAAAAATGCAACCCTAGACCCCTATTTTGGGGGCATAGAGCCGGAAAAGGACTGTGAGGTCAGAAGTCCTGCTCCAAAAGCCCCAGGGGAAAACATGAGTGGGTTGCAGGCCATAGAGGACCTTAAGAAGGACTTTAAAAATCAAATAAGAGGGGGGCAGAGCCAAGATGGCGGAGTAGAAACAGCTCGTCCAAGCCTCTCTGCCCCCAGATTCCCCAC
>WOXC01002256.1:0-110243 GCA_011680675.1 Gymnobelideus leadbeateri
AGGGAAGTTAAAGAAAGAGCAATTACCCCCAGCAAGCCTGATTTCTGGATCTCCCTACAGTTCACAGGCCAGGGGCTGGAGCTGCCACTGAAAACTACAAAACAGCGTGTCTCCTCAGCAACTTCTAGCCCCCAGGGGAGGAAGCCGACGCGTTCCCCAAATACTGGTCCCAACGTCCATAGGGTACTAACTTCTCACTTTGTCCTAGGCATGTCTGTGTTGATAATTCTGGAATCGCCAAAGCTGCTGGTGTTCTGGGGTCCCTTTAGCCAGCTGCTGGCCCAGTCGCCCTGGGACTAACACCGAGGCTCAGGCGTAGCTGGGCTCGGCTCTCCAGGCGCCGCTCCCTGTGCTGCCAGCTCCCAGGGAGCTGTGCTGGTCCTTCCTGCAGGGCTGCTGGGCTTTCCTCAGCAGGAGGTTAGCTTCTCTGTGTTGTTCTGTGGGTGCTGGGGCTCCAGAAGTTGTTCAGAGTCCCCTTTTACATAGTTTGGAGGTGATCTTGGGGGAGAGTGCCTTGGACTTGCTGTTTCTACCCTGGTATTTTCTAAAGTATTGCATATTTGTACAAGGCTATTATTTAAATACTGTAGGATAACATAAATGTTGCTCCAGACCATGTCTAAAGTGAATTAATTTTTTAAAGTGCCATTTCAGTTCATTGAGACTTCTTTTCATCTTTCTAAAATAAAAGTTCAATTATATAAAAAATATTAATGTTTTCACAGTTTCTTTCATGTCCCTGGATAATTATTTTTCAAATATTCATAATACCTAATATTTGTACAGAACTTTAAATTTCACAAAAAAAAAACCAAGGAAACTTTCTTACACAAAGAGTATCAGAATAGAATTTAGGATATCTAGTTCTTAGTCCCAATTCTGACTCATATTAGATCAATTTTCTCACCTATAAAAGGAGAGGTTGAGTGAGATGAGCATTGGCTGTCTTTTCTTCTAACATTCTAAAACAATATGAAGAGTTTGGTTTTGTTTTATTTTTGTTGTTTGTTTTTTGATTTTTGTTTCTTTTTTTTTTTTTTTTACTTTTTGGAGTGGGGAGAGCAGGGCAATTGGGATTAAGTGACTTGCCCAAGGTCACATGTCTTGTAAGTGTGTCAGTTGTCTAAGGCTGGATTTGAACTCAGGTCCTCCTGACTCCAGGGCTGGTGCTCTATTCACTGTGTCACCTAGCTGTCCCCTTTCTTCTATTTTTGATCCATATTCATTAAGTTAATTTATTTTTACTTTTCAACATTCACTTTCACTCGATTTAAATTTTCTCCCCATCCCTCCCCTTATTATTCCCCAAGATAGCATGTAATTTGATACATGCTCTAAGTATACCTTCCTATTAAATATATTTTCACATTAGTTATGTTGCATAGAAAATTATAATTGATAGCAGAAATTAAGAGAAAGGGGGAAAAGACAAAACAAAACAAAAATAAAAAATAAAGAAAATAGTCTGCTTTGTTCTGCATTCAGATTCCATAGTTCTTTCTCTGGATGTAGATGGCATTTGCCATCAAGAACCCTCTGGAAGTGTTTTAGTTCCTTGCATTGCTGAGATGGTCTAAGTCTATTAAAAAAATCAATCATTGGACATTATGGTTGTTACTATATACAATGTTCTCCTGGTTCTTCTCATTTCATTCAGCATCAGTTAATATAAGTCTTTCCAGGTTTTTCTGAAGTCCACCTGTTCCTCATTTCTTATAGCACAACAGTATGCCATTACACTGATATACCACACCATCTTCAGTCATTACCCTATTGATGTGTATTCCCTTAAATTACAGTTCTTAGACACCATAAAAAGATCTCCTATGAATATTTTTGTACATGTTGGTCCTTTTATCATTTTTATGATCTCTCTGGGATACAGTTCAATAACTGGTTTTGCTGAGTCAAAGGTAATGCACATTTTATAGCTCTTTTGGCATAGATTCAAATTGCTCTCCAGAATGGTTGGATAAGCTCACAATTCCACAGACAACAAATTGGTGTTCCAATTTTCCCACATCTTCTCCAACATTTATCATTTTCCTGTTTTGTCATGTTAGCCTATCTGATAGGTGCAATGTGGTACTTCAGAGGTGTTTTGATTTGCATCTTTCTAATCAATAGTGATTTAGAACACTTTTTTTTTTTCATATGACTACAGGTATCTTTAATTTCTTCCTCTGACAACTGCCTATTTGTATCCTTTGACCATTTAACAATTGGGGAATGACTTGTATTCTTGTAAATTTGACTCAGTTCTTTATATGTTTTAGAAATTAGGCCTTTACCATAGACATTATATGTAAAAATTCTTTCCCAGTTTTCTGGTTCCCTCATAATCTTGTCTACATTGATTTTGTTTGCATGAAAAATTTTCAATTTAATGTAAACAAAATGGGGACAAAATTTGTAACTCAAAATATTGTGTTAATGAATGATGTAAACTAAAAAATAAAAAAGGGAGAAAAAAAACAACAAAAAAAGTTCTTCTCCATATCTGACAAGTAAACTATTTCTTTTTTTTTAAACAAATACTTTATTAACTTCTGTTTTACATCATTCATTTCCACCAGATTTTGAGTTACAATCATTTTCCCCCCATTATTCCCCTACCCACCCTCCCAGAATAGCAGTCCCACAAGATGTCGCTTCCTCCAATCTGCTCTCTCCCATACCTTCTCCCATACCCCCATCGACTTTTCCATTAGAGGAAGATGAATCTTTGTGTCCCAATGCCTGCACATCTTATCGCCCAATTATAGGCAAAAGAGTATTAATAATAGTATTTATATATATATTTGAAACATTTAATGTTACGACCTTGAATTTCAGATCCATTTCCTTCCTCCCTTGTCACCCATTCCTTCTTGGGATATAAGTAATTCAGTATATGTTGTACATGTCTAGCTATGCAAAAACATTATCATAGTAGATATATTGTACAAGGCTGCTTATAATTCCCTCCCACTCATCCCACCCCCCACCTGGTCCATTCCCTACATGATCCTGTCCCTCTTCTATAGTGGGTACTTCCAACCTCCCCTCACCCCCAAGGATGCCCTCCCATCCATCATCCCTCCTCTCATCCCCCTTCCCCCTATCCTGCTGCAGGTTGAGATATCCCATTTAGTATGTATGTCATTTTCTCCCTGAACCAAATTCAATGTGAATGTGGTTTTGCCTTTTTAGCCTTCCTTATTCTCCCCCTCCTTTGCACCCACTTCCCCTACATGAGATAGTTTGCCCTACCATGTCTCTCCCCATCTCCTCTTGCCACTTTCCTCTCTCACCTCATAATTTCATCCCTTGAGTATTCTCCCTTCCCAACAAATTCAACCTATGCCCTCTATCCATATATAACTGTAACCATATACACACACATTCACATATGTATTCATGTGACCACACCCCTTCTTCCATTATTTTCATAGTGAGAAAAGATATCATCAGTCACAGTTATTGCTTTTCCATATAGGAATGTAAATAGTTCAACTTTGATAAGTTCCTTTTGATTTCTTTTCCCTGATTACCTTCTCAGGCATCTCTTACTTCTTGCGTCTGGATGTCAAATTTTCTATTCAACTCTGGTTTTTTCCTCAAGAATGCTTGAGAGTCCTCTATTCCACTGAATGACCATATTTTCCCCTGAAACAAAATACTCAGTTTTTGCTGGGTAGGTGACCCTTGGGTTCATTCCCAGTTCTTTTGCCCTCTGGAATATCATATTCCATGCCCTTCGATCCCTCAGTGTAGAAGCTGCCAGGTCCTGGGCTATTCTGATTGTGTTTCCACAATATTGAAATTGTTTCTTCCTGGCCGCTTGGAGTATTTTCTCCTTGATCTGGGGATTCTGGAACGTGGCTATAATATTTCTGGGAGTTTTCTTTTTGACATCTTTTTCAGGAGGTGATCGGTGAATTCTTTCAACCTCTATTTTGCCCTCTGGATCTAAAATATCAGGGCAGTTTTCCTTGAGAATTTCTTGAAGGGTGATTTCTAGGTTCTTTCCTTGATCATGGCTTTCAGGTAGTCCAATAATTTTTAAATTGTCTCTCCTGGATCTATTCTCCAGGTCAGTGGTTTTTCCCATGAGATATTTCACATTGCCTTCTAATCTTTTGTTTGCCTCTGAAAACTACAAAATGGCATGTCTCCTCAGAGGCTTCTAGCCCCCAGGGGAGGGAGCTGACGCATTCCGCGAATACTAGTCCCAAAGTCCATAGGACACTAACCTCTTACTTTGTCCTAGGCAAGTCTATGTTGATAATTCTGGAATCTCCACAGTTCCTGGTGTTCTGGGGTTCCTCCAGCTGGCTGCTGGCCCTGCCGCCCTGGGGCTAAAACCTCGGCTCAGGTGGACCTGGGCTCGGCTCGGCTCCTGTGCTCTGCGCGCTGCCGGCTCCCAGACCACTGCGCTGGTCCTTCCTGCAGGGTGCTGGGCTGTCCTCAGCGGGAGGTTAGCTTCTCTGTGTCATTCTGTGGGTGCTGGGGCTCCAGAAGTTTTTCAGAGTCCTTTTTTACATAGTTTGTGGAGAATCTGGGGGCAGAGAGGCTTGGAAGAGCTGTTTCTACTCCGCCATCTTGGCTCCCCAAGTAAACTATTTCTTGCTCCCCTAATTTGTTTATAAGTATGGGCCATTAAATCCTAATCACATACCCATTTGAACTTTATTTTGATACATGGTGTCAGACGTTGATCTATGGCCAGCTTCTGCCATGTCATGTTCCATTTTCCATTTTCCCAGCAGTTTTTTTTTTTTTTTACAAATAGTGAGTTCTCATCCCAGAAGCTGGAAGGATTTAGATTTTACAAAAAAAATGTAATTTGTTTCACATTCTTTTTTATTGATTTTATTTGATCCTATTTTGCTGATTCGATTACTAATTTTCAACCAAAGCTAGAGAGTATCATTCCCTTAGTTCCATTTAAAAAGGAGTATCCCTATGAGAGGTTATAAATAAACATAAACAAAGCACTGTAGTGTGCAGGATGGGGAATAAAGAGATGAAAAGAAGAACATTAGTGTTATTTAGGTAACTACTATTTATTGAGAACTATGCTATACTCTTTAAAATTATTGTCTTTCTTGATCAGCTGAACAATGCTAAGAGATACATAGTATTATTACCCCAATTTAGAGTTAAGAAAACTGAAGCAAAAAGGTTAAATGACTTGGTCAAAACAAAGGAGTGGAATGGGTAGAGTTAAGCACCCATAATCTAAAAATAATATGGTACAATGTCTAGAAAGCTACATTGAGAGTCAGATAACCTTGGGATCAAATATTGTCTCTAACATATTCTGGTTATTTGGTCTTCCCTTAAGCTTTTACTGCTCCCAAGCAACATTGTAAATCTAGAAATCGCACAGGAGCTTGTGAAATCCATTATTAAAAAGAGTCTCCATAGTAGATGATAACAAAAACAATGAAATCAAATGTACAGAATAATTGCTACTCATACTCCTTACTCCAAAACGAAACAAACAAAACTAGCTTGGGAATATGAAATTATATACATTTTAAGAAATAATTTTCTTAATTATATGTAAAATAATTAACATTTTTAAAAGTTTTAAACACAGTTTTGCTAGCTACAATGGGTTGGTATAGTTGGTTAATTGGAAATAAAGTTTATAATCCTAGCTACTTTGCCAGAAAATCATATTGAAAGCCTTCCAGTACCTTAATGTGTTATCCTGACTCTGGTTCCATAACATTTGAATTGTTTCTTTCTGGAAGTTTTCAACATTTTCTCCTTGATCTTGGAGCTTTTGAATTTGGATATAATATTCTGGGGAGTGTAATTGTTGTAATCTCTTTCAAAAGGTGATCAGAAGATTATTTCAATTTTGATTGAACATTCTGTTTCTAGAACATCAGGGCATTTTTCCTTGATAATTTCTTTTTTTTTTACTTTTTTTTCCCAATTTATATATTTGTTTTTAGTTTTCAACATTAATTCCCACAAGATTTTGAGTTACAAATTTTCGCCCATCTTTCTGCTAACCACCATGCTAAGATAGTGAGCCTTCTGAATTCCCCTTCCACCAATCTATTCTCTCTTCTATCCTCCCCTTTCCACCCACTAACTTTCTAGTAGGGCAAGCTGGAAGTCTATACCCCAGTGCCTGTATATCCTATTTATCTTGTGTCCAAATAGCATGTAATTTTTTTCAACATTTGTTTTTAAAACTTTGATTTCCATATTCTTTCCATTCTTCGCTCCTCACCCATCCCGAGTGGGAGGACATGTAATTCAATAAAGGCTGTACATGAGTAGTTATGCAAACTGTTTCCATAGTAGTTATACTGTGAAAGACTAACTGCATTTCCCTCCATCCTATGCTGCCCCCACTTATTCTTTTATCTACTTTGACCCTGTCCCTTTTTCAAAAGTGTTTGCTTCTAACTACCATCTCCCCAATCTGCCCTCCCTTGTATCATCCCCCTTCTTATCCCCCCCCTACTTTCCTGTAGGGTAAGATATGCAATTGAGTGTATATGTTATAACCTCCTTAAGCTGAATTCAATGAGAGTAAGGTTGACACATTCCCTTTCACCTTCCTGCTCTTCCCCTCCATTGTAACAGTTTTTTCTTGCCTCTTCTATATGAAATAACTTACCCCATTCTATCTCTCCCTTTCTCCTTCCCCCAATATTTTCCTCTCACCTCTTAATTTTATTTTTAGATATCATCCCTTCATATTAAACTTATCCTGTGACCTCTGTCTATGTATACATGTACATATATATATACACACACTGATATACATGTATATATATATATACACACCCTCCTATACATACATATAATTATTTATGTATGTATGTGTATATATATGTATATATGTGTGCATCTGTGTGTGTACACACACACATATATACTCCTTTCAACTATCCTCATACTGAGAAAAGACTCATGAGTTACAATTACCATTTTTCCATGTAGAAATGTAAATAGTTCAATTTAAACAAGGTCCTTATGATTTCTCTTTCCTGTCTACCTTCTCATGCTTCTTTTGCTTCTTGTATTTAAAGGTCAAATTTTCTGCTCAGCTCTGTTTTTTTTTTTTTTTTCATCAAGAATGCCCTGAAGTCCTCTATTTCATATTTTCCCCTGAAGCTTTATACTCAGTTTTGTTGTTAGGGGATTCTTAGTTTTAATCATAGGCTGACCTCCAGAATATCATATTCCAAGCCCTTCAGCACCTTAATGTAGAAGCTGATAAATCTTGTGTTATCCTTATTGTGTTTCCAGAATATAGAAATTGTGGGCCACTGCTCAGGGCCACCCTGGGTCTGGGCCCACATGGCTCATGTGGAGTGCTCAGCTACAGCTTGGTGTGATAGACCCTTCCTTTTGACTTGTCAAGTTGCCTTCAGTGGAAAATTTATTTCTCCCTGTCACCTTGTGGGTTCTATAGCTCTAAAATTTGTTTAGAGTGATTTTTTAACGGATATTAGAGTAGAACATCAAGCAATTCCTGATTTTACACCACATCAATTAAACTCTTTAGTGTATTATTTTACTCTTTTAATATCTGAACTACTCCATTTTTAAGATGTTATTATTTTCATCACATTTTTGGCTTCCTTTATGAAGCTATTGACTCAATTTTTTTATTTATTTAAACAAATGCTTTATCGCTGATAATTCTGGAATTGCCACAGCTGCTGGTGTTCTGGGGTCCCTCTGGCCGACTGCTGGCCCGGCCACCCTGGGCTAAAACTTCGGCTCACTCGGACCTGGGCTTGGCTTTCAGGCTTGCTGGGCTGTCGGCTCCCAGAGTGCTGCGCTGGCCCTTCCTGCAGGGCTGCTAGGCTGTCCTCAGCAGGAGGTTAGTTTCTCTGTGTCGTTCTGTGGGTGCTGGGGCTCCAGAAGTTGTTCAGACTCCCCTTTTACATGGTTTGCAGGTAATCTGGGGGGAGAGCACCTTGGAAGTGCTGTTTCTACTCCGCCATGTTGAAATTTTCAGAGATTAATCTTTATGAAATCAACTTGAAAGATTCAGTGGTTTTTGAGTCATTCTTTCAAAGCCAAATTACAACTTCTTAGTTTCAAGGTAGAGGATGTTCTCATGGGAAAAGGTGGGTTAAAAGAATATATATTTTTAAAGGTGATATATAAATATTCAATGTAAGGAAGTCAGTTAAGGAGAGAGAATAAAGAGATGCTGAAAGTTCATAAAATCAAAGTTGATTAGAGACCTTTATAACCTGGAAAACACATTTTAGCACAATGAGCTAAAAATATTTAAGAAGGAATTATGAGCTTTCATGTAGGGAATGCAAAGTGGTTAAAATACTGAGGAATCCAGAGTTTGTTAATTTAAAATAAAAAGTGGTTGGTTGTAAGGAAATAACCAAATCCAGAGGAAATTGATGTGCTTACAGCAATCAGTAGTGAACATGAAAACAATAGATTTGTACCAGCAGCAGCCTAAGAATTAAATGTATAGCATATATAATGAGAGAAAATGAAACTTTCCATATTAGAAAGAAATGTACAACTTTAAAATATTGTTGAGGAATTGCATAGGTATATTCAATATTTTCAATAATCAAATGTCAGTCCTTTAAATATTTTGACGTGCATTAGTTTGAAAAAATTAATATTCTTAACTTATATACCCCATGGTAGATCATATCACCTATTACAGCAGGATATAATGTAATAAACACAAACACATGAGCACACACACACACACACACACACACACACACACACACACACATGAACACATATGCTTTTGTTTTCTTTAAGCATATTAGGGAGGCACGTGCATAATGCTGTGTATCCTCACTAAGTCAATCATGACAGTCTCTAACATTTAATATCTCAACAGAATTGATATCAATAGGCAGTATATTTCACAGATAATCACATCTGGGTAGACTGTAATTTCTATGTTAATCTATGACAAATTACTTTCTGTATTAGACTTGGGTGTTGCAGTAGAACAATAGGCAGTAAGTTTGAAATTGTCTTTTGCTCTCTGTTCATGTGATATACAAGAGTATAGTAACAATAAGCCAAATGAGTTGACATTGTGTCACTTCATTTTTAAGTTTCTTGTTTTAACAGGCCTTGCATAAAGTATTTATAATTTTATCAAGCTCAACTAATTAACACTGAAAAGACTCTTCAGTGGCAAAGCATTAAGAGAATGAATGACTTATCAGGTGTTGCTCATGGCTGGAACCCAGGGGACCTTTCTGGCTGAATTATACCTACAAAGAATTTAATGATGCTAATTTAAATTCCTGATGGCATGTTTCATAATCGACAAGAATATATGTAGAAATGTAATATGAACAAAATTGTGACTATATAAGCAATGCAATGAACACAGAACGGAATTCTACTTTTAAGACTCAAAAGGATCCTCTTTGTTTCTTTCCACCTATTATATATACAGTTATTAACATACACACACACACACACACACACTTATAATGGTAATGAGATATTTAGAATGTAGAGAGAAATGTCTTAATTTATAATATTGTGGTATAAAATGATGAGGTTGGCATGTATGGCATCTAGGGTCCCTTTCAGCTCTAAATTTATAGCTCCAAAATCACCAGTTTGCATAGTAATATGAAATGATTAAATAATTGCAAAGACAAAAAAGTGTAACTTCAAAGTGGTAAAATTATATTTAGCTTAGTGATGTAAGCAGAATTAAAGTACTAATAGACATTAAAGCATTAATGGAAAAAATAGTCATTGGTATTCAAAGATGTCAAAGGCATAAATCCCAAATCACTATAAACATATACAATTATTTGAAAATTACAGTGTAAATTTGAGGCAAATTTTCCTTGTATATTTGTTTATGTGGAAAATTATCCATAGTTCATCAAAATGTAGACTTGGAGATGTCACTTAATATCTATCTGAGAAAGTCAGTCATAATAAGCGCTCCATATTTCACATACACTAATTCTGTACTATAAAATATATTGGACTCTGCATTCTAACCATTTTGGTCTTTGCTTTGTAGCCTGCTTACAATTCTTCATTCTCTCTCTCTCTCTCTCTCTCTCTCTCTCTCTCTCTCTCTCTCTCTTCTCTCCCCCTATTCTCTCTCTCTCACTCTCTCTCTTTCTCTCTCTCCCTTCTCTCTCTCTCTCTCTCTCTCTCTCTCTCTCTCTCTCTCTCTCTCTCTCTCTCCCTTTCTCTCTCTCTCTCTCTCTCTCTCTCTCTCTCTCTCTCTCTCTCTCTCTTTCTCTCTCTTGTAGTCCTTTACTTACTTATTTATGCTATACTCTCTTTTTATAGTAGAACAACAATATCATTTTTTTGCTTTCTATTTCTGTTTTCTAACAGTTCTTTAAACATAGTAGACACTTGAAAAAGATTGAGATAAAATGAATTGACCAAACAAAGTACATATTCCTCAGTCTAACATTAAAAAATTTTCAGATTATGGTCAAAATTATACATGATATGCACAAATAACATACACATATGCACATGCACACACATATACATATATGTGTGTATGTAGAAGACAGCCACACATACTCACACACACATATATATCCCATTTAAATAATCCCCAAATATTTCCATTCTTCTCTACCCATTTGTCAGTAATAATGACAATATCAATAATAAAATAATAATAATAATAATTGGCATTTACATGATTCTTAATATATGTCAGGCATTATGCTAAGTACTTTATAAATATTAATTCATTTGATCTTTTTCTCATGCTATTTTTACCAGGTAGAAGGACTCCACATTTTACATCTACCTAAACATTCCCATTTGTTAAATCATATTCAATACCCATATCATGTCATTATACGGAACAGTGCAACACAATACACATTATTTTGCAAGTATACACAATGCTACATAATCCATACACAGTACATGTTTAACAAGTTTTTATGTAATTTTAAATTTAAGTGAAAATGTTAAGTTATTTGTCCCAAATAACAAACCTAATTAGTAGGACTCACACCTACTGAATTTTGAACTCAGGCCTCTGAATTCTCAAAGCATTATACTCTACTGCCTCCTTAATTGGACAGGATGAAGAAGTGCAAAACTATATTCATGTAATATTCTTTAGTGGGTCATTCTCAAAAAGGGATGTATTATTGAGATTCAATATGAATATTTATTACATTGATGATGAAGGATTAAACACTAGAGATTAAGAGAGACAATTCAAAGGAGAAAGAGAAATGTGATTTTCTCAAGGACACAGAAGTAGAAACATAGGGAACTCAGCACCCATTTAGATTGTTGTTGATTTTTTGAAGGAGGGGAAGGGAAGGCAATTAGGGTTAAGTGACTTGCCCAAGGTTACACAGCTAGTAAGTGTGTCAAGTGTCTGAATCCAGATTTGAACTCATGTCCTCCTGACTTCAGGGCTGATGTTCTATTACCTGCACTGCCTGGCTGCCCTTGTTGTTGATTTTTAAAGAAGAAATATACACATTAGGAAAATAAGATCAGTTCATAGAAAATGAAGGATCATAGGTCTAGTTCCTGCAAATTCCCCTTTCTCTATAATAGGAAATGACAGAACATAAATAATTTAGGGTAAGTTAATACCCAAGATCAACAAGAAGATAGTAAAGAAGAACTTAGTTTCCTTTGATGAACACAAGTCACCGGGTGCAAGTCATGAGCATTATTGGATCCTGAAAGCATGGAAATATGTGAGTCTTTAGGTATTTTCATAGATATTTAAAAGATCGTTAAAAATGAGAGAACCCATTACAGAGTTAGAGGGAGGCAAAGTTTCAAATATTTTTATAGGGAAGAGAAAAGCAATTTTTTTAAAGGGAAGAGAATAGAAAATTATGTTTTGATCTTTTTTTTTCTGGGAAAAGTCTATACAGATCATTAAAGAGATGGTTGGTCCATATCTAGATGAAGAAGCAGTGATTACAAAGTTATAGTGTAGCAACTAGGCTAGGTAGCTTGCTTTTTATACAAAGACCGGTTTAAATAATTGGAGCCATATTAATTGTTCATGGATAGACTGAGTTAGTATAGTAAAAATAAAAAGTCTACCTAAGTTAATTTACTTATTCAGTGATGTACCTATCAAATAATAAAGGAATCACTTTACAGAACTTGAAAAAATAATGACAAATTGAACTTGAAAAAGAAATGGTCAAAACTATTAAGGGAATCAATAAAAAAAAATTGAAAGAAGTCAGCCTAGCAATAGCAGACTTCATAATATATTGCAAAATGATAACTATGTAAACAATCTAGCTAAGAAATGGTGTGACACATTAGTGAAATAGAATAAGTACACAATACCATGTAGTTAAGGACCATAGCAATTTTGTGTTTGATAAAAACAAAGATCTAATCTCTTAAGGTAAGAATTCACCATTTGTCCAAAAATTTATTAGGTATAAACCAACACCCCACTCTATGTACCAAGATAAGGTTAAAATAACAAATGATTTTAATATGAAGGGTGATATCACAAGATAATTAGGGAGCATGGAAAAATAAACCTCTTAGTTCTATGGATAATGAATGATTTTGTGACAAAATAAGAGGTAGAAAGGATCATGGGAAGAAAAATGGATACTTTTGATTGCATAAAATTGAAATGTTTTTGCACAAACAAAATTAATGCAGCCAGATTTAGAAGGAAATAAAAAACCAGTAGGAGATATTTTACAGCAAGTTTCTCTGATTAAGGTCTCATTTCTTAAATATATGGGGAACTGATTAAATTTTAAAAATCAGTCATTCCCCAAATGGTAAATGAACCAATGATATGAATAAGAAATTTTCAGAAGAAGAAATTAAAACTAAGAATAATTACTTGAAAAAAATAGTTTAATTCCTTGGAACAATGTCCAAAGGCTATAAAACTGGATATACCATTTGATCCAGTGATACTACTACTAGGTCTATGTCCCAAAGAGAGACGAAAAAAATGGAAAGGACTCATATGTACAAAAATATTTATAACATCTCTTATTGTGGTGGCAAAGAATTGGAAATTGAGGGGATGCCCATCAATTGGGGAGTGGCTGAACAAGTTTTCATATGTGGAGGTCATGAAATCCTATTATTCCTTAACAAATGAGAGTAGGCAGACTACATAAAAACCTTGAAAGATTATATAAAACAATATATAATAATAAATCTTGCATTTCATCTTGGGTGGGGGAAAGGGAGAGGGAAAAATTTAGAACTCAAAATCTTATAAAAGTGATTGTTGAAAATGAAAAATAAATACAAAGAAAATATAGTATTATATATACATATATAATATATACATATATGTACATATATACATATATAGATATATACATTTATATGTATATATATATATGTTTTATGGTTGCAAATAATTGGAAATTTAGAGGATGCTCTTCAAATGGGAAATGGCTGAAAAGTTATGATATATGAATATGAAAGAATTTTTGCTATAAGATTTGCTATAAGAAATGAAAAAAAAAAAACTATTTTGCTATAAAAAATGATGATCAGAATGGTTTCAGAAAAACCTGGGAAGACTTATATAAACTGATGCCAAGTGAAGTGACAGAATTAATAAAATATTTTATAGAGTAACAGCAATATTGTAATGATGATAAATGGTGAAAGACTTAACTATTCTCTTCAAGATGTGATATAAGGCACTTCCAAAAGACTAATGATGAAAAATGCTATCAACCTCCAGATAAACAACTGAAGATTTGTTGATGCATATTGAAGCATCTATATATTTTGTTTTCTCCATTTTTTCAACATGGCTTATAGAGAAATATATTCTGCATGATTTTACATGTATAATTCATATAATATGTTTTTGCCTCTTCCAGGTGTAGGAAAAGTTTTGGAGTCAAAGACAGAATCTAAAACTCAAAAATTGAAAAAATGTTTAAATTATTTATGTGTAACTGAGAAATAGTTAATGAAATAAATAAAGGAAGTTAAGAATAAATCCTGCTCTGTTAAACTTTTTCATTTCTTGATATAATAAACATTTAGGCAAGGATGATGGTCTGATTATATTTAGTTAGATTGCAATAAATCTGTTAATTATATCATCCTGTTTTGATTGAGAACATGTAAAAATATAAATTTTTAATAGAGTCTGATGGGTCCAGAATTGGTTGTATACCTAGACTGAAATGGTATTAATTGTTGCATTTCATCATATAATGTTTTCTCTATTGGAGTACCCCAAGAATTCTGTATGATTGATGGCCCTTGGTTGATGATAAAATTTGCATGATTTGTATTTTCATCAAATTTGCCATTAATATCAAGCTGAAAAGGATAGTGCATACACTGGGTGAAAGACTCAGAATGCACAAGAATCTTCAGAGAATAAACTTCTGGTTGTACCTCAGAGGATACAACTCAATGGCGATTACTGTTCAGTCCCGAACTGAGGTATCAAAAAGGAACTTTGCAAGAATAAGCTAGGGAAGACATAGTGAGACAGTGGTTGTTCTGAAAATGATATGAAGGCATTAGTGGACCATAAGTTTAATATGATTAAATTAATATGATATGGCAGCTATAATTTTAAACTTAAATTAAGGTTGTTTTAAGAGGGGTGTATGTTCAGAGTATAAGTAGTTGAGATTCCCACTGTATTCTGCTTTCCTCAAGGCTCATCTGGGGTATTCTATTTAATTATTGGCATCAGAGTTTTATAAGGATATTGATAACTTAGAAAGTGTAAAGAGGAGGGCAACCAGGATAGTGAAGGGCTTTGAGTTTATGTCATATGAGGACCAGGTGAAGGTGACCTAGTACAAAGTATTCTTATTTAAATATACTTCTGTGATATATTGCAACTCTGAGATTCTGTGATCCTGTATCATATGAGGCTCTTGTCCCATTCAAGATCAAAGGATGACCAGAACAATAACTTATAGCTTTAAATTTATGAACCTATGACTAATAACACTCAAATCTCCACTACAATATATAATGGAACCTGAAAATGGTAGAAGAATAAGATGCAAAGTGTATCATATCAGCTTTTGGTCCAGTGAGAAATTCTCATTAGTCCACTTTGTAAACAAAAAATCTCTATCCTTTCATGTTGTAGTTTAGTTCTAGACAAGGGATAACAACAAATACTTCAATAGTGGTTTGACCATATTTGCTTTTGATTTCTAATACGGACAAGGCAATTAATCATTTATAATGTCTTTTTCAGGTGTTCATTAGTAAGGCATCATAGTTTGATGGAAAGAACAATTATTCTGTCAAGATCATCCAAGTGAAAAATTACATTAGGGTCAAGTTATAGGAGATTGCAAACAAAGGAGTAATATTTCTATGTGATGCTATGAGCAATGAAAATGAAAATGATCCTATTGTCCCTATAAAGAATTGAACTGATAGCATCCTGAATACTGTACCACTTATCTCACCCATGTGAACTGTATATATACTGTACTGAGTAGGGTGTTAGAGACAACAATCATGATATAAAATATAGCCCGGCACTAACAATCCTAAAATATAATGAAGAACTTGGCAGAGAAATTACAAAGCACTGTTGATGTTCAGCGGCATCACGTAGTGATTTGGCATGAAAATTTTGTAGTATAGAAATACAAACAAAAGAAATCAGAAAAAAGCAGATCAGTCTGAGAGTCATTACGGCACCTACAGGGGAAGATGCTCTATTAAGACCTTACCTGAGCAAAGAGTTAAGAGTCAAATAATTTACAAATAGATATATAGACATAAACACTTGATCATGAACATATCTGGAGGATGTAATCATGCAATAAAACCTTAAATGATGTCTTTATATCTTATAACACATTTTCATTGTTTCAATGAGTAGATCTGAGGTTCTTTGAGCAAAATTTTTTAGCACTCTTCTTTAACCTCCTAAAACATACCAGTGTCTAACTCAATACCCTGAAACTTTTAGGCCCACCTCAGAAGAAATAGACACTTACGCAAACTTGATGGCTGCCCTACATCTATGTAGAACACACCCTCCTTACTGGATACATTTTATTGATAAAGAAAGGAATTTGGACATGCCTGAAATCAGTGCTGTATTGTTGTTGAATATCCTTCCTGTGACTTTGTTAAACATTTTTGGTTAAATGTTAGATTGTATATAAATTTCAGGATGGCGCCTATAATTGCAGGGTCTTAAAACAACTTATATGCCAGAGGCAGGACTTTGAGTGTATATTGTCTCTAATTGGTTTGAATCAGGACTGGAATATAGCACTTTCCCATGGTTACATGGCTAACAAGGGATAGGAGAGAAATTTTTATCAAGATATTCCAGTTTTCAAGTTGAGTATTCTATCTAATAGTTCCCCTTCAACAGAGCCATTTCAGACAAAGACTATGGTCCTGAATTTATCTGGGTTGCATAATAGAAGGATATATCCTCTGTTATCTTAATGTTTCACCCATGAATCCCCAGGTTTTCCCTTGAAACTTTCTGTACCAATTATGAAGTATTACTCACTAAAGCAGATGTTCAGAGACTATCCATTGAGGAATTAAGGCAATCAGCTGTGAACTTCGTGGACCACCCAAGATCATATGCTCTGCAGCCAAACCCTAAACATTATCTGCCTCACATACTCTCCTTCACCTCTTGCTCTATAGAACTCAATCTCCATTATCATTGTATTTGGAAAAGGATATGTAAATGAACTTTAATATTAAAAATTCACAATCCCTTTGACTTTTCTGGTGAAAACATGGTTTCCCGGAAACCATTCCTATATATCATTTGTCTCACTTACTTGGAAAGTAAGTGCCTAAATAGTAGAAATTTTCTTGCTTTTGTATTTTTATCCCCATTATTTTGCATAGTGCTTGGTATGTATCAAGAATTTAATCATAGGCAAAGATGGCGGAGTAGAAATAGCGCGTCCAAGCCACTCTCCCCCCAGATCACCTACAAACTATGTAAAAGGGGACTCTGAACAACTTCTGGTGCCTCTGAGAAGACACACCATTTTGTAGTTTTCAGAGGCAGCTCCAGCTCCTGGCCTGCGAACTGGGGGCAAAGAGGATCGAAGCATAGAACAGGAGGATGGCTGTGAGGTCAGAAATCCAGCTCCAAAAACCCTAAAGGAAAATATGAGCTGGTTACAGGCCATAGAGTACCTTAAGAAGGACTTTAAAAATCAAATAAGAGAAGTAGAAGAAAAATTGGGAAGAGAAATGAGAAGGAAAAGTATGAAATGAGGGTCAACAGCCTGAGTGAGGAAAACAACACCTTAAAAAATAGACTAACTCAAATGGCAAAGGAGGCCCAAAAGAGCAATGAGGAGAAGAATGCCTTAAAAAGTCTAATTTGCCAGATGGAAAGAGAATCTCAAAAGTTCACTGAAGAGATTCATTCCTTCAGAGTTAGACTGGAGCAAATGGAAGCTAATGACTTTATGAGAAATCAAGATTCTGTTAAGCAGATCCAAACAAATGAAAGATTAGAAGGCAATGTGAAATATCTCATGGGAAAAACCACTGACCTGGAAAATAGATCCAGGAGAGACAATTTAAAAATTATTGGACTACCTGAAAGCCATGATCAAAGAAAGAACCTAGAAATCACCCTTCAAGAAATTCTCAAGGAAAATTGCCCTGATGTTTTAGATCCAGAGGGCAAAATAGAGGTTGAAAGAATACACAGATCACCTCCTGAAAAAGATCCCAAAAAGAAAACTCCCAGGAATATTATAGCCAGGTTCCAGAATCCCCAGATTAAGGAGAAAATACTACAAGCAGCCAGGAAGAAATAATTTCAATATTGTGGAAACACAATCAGAATAGCCCAGGACCTGGCAGCTTCTACACTGAGGGATCGAAGGGCATGGGATATGATATTCCAGAGGGCAAAAGAACTGGGAATGAACCCAAGGGTCACCTACCCAGCAAAACTCAGTATTTTGTTTCAGGGAAAATATGGTCATTCAGTGGAATAGAGGACTTTCAAGCATTCTTGATGAAAAAACCAGAGTTGAATAGAAAATGTGACATCCAGACACAAGAAGCAAGAGATACCTGAGAAGGTAATCAGGGAAAAGAAATCAAAAGGAACTTATCAAAGTTGAACTATTTACATTCCTATATGGAAAAACAATAACTGTGAGTGATGATATCTTTCTCACTATGAAAATAATGGAAGAAGGGTGTGTGGTCATATGAATACATATGTGAATGTGTGTGTATATGGTTACAGTTATATATGGATAGAGTGCATAGGTTGAATTTGTTGGGAAGGGAGAATACTCAAGGGATGAAATTATGAGGTGAGAGAGGAAAGTAGCAAGAGGAGATGGGGAGAGACAGGGTAGGGTAAACTATCTCATGTAGAAGAAGCAAGGGGAAGTGGTTGCAACGGAGGGGGAGAATAGGAAGGCAAAAAAGGCAAAACCACATTCTCATTGAATTTGGTTCAGGGAGAGAATGACATACATACTAAATGGGATATCTTAACCTGCAGCAGAATAGGGGGAAGGGGGATGAGAGGAGGGATGATGGATGGGAGGGCATCCTTGGGGGGAGGGGAGGTTGGAAGTACCCACTATAGAAGAGGGACAGGATCAAGTAGGGAATGGACCAGGTGGGGGTGGGATGGGTGGGAGGGAATTATAAGCAGCCTTGTACAATATTTCTACTATGGTAATGTTTTGCATAGCTAGACATGTACAACATATACTGAATTTCTTATCTTCCCAGAGTGAATGGGTGACAAGGGAGGAAGGGAATGGATCTGAAATTTGAGGTCTTAAAATTAAATGTTTCAAATAAATATAAAATCTATTATTAATACTCTTTTGCTTGTAATTGGGAGATAAGATGTGCAGGCATTGGGACACAGAGATTCACCTTAATAATAAATAATAGTAGTTATATATTTTTAAACATTTGATTTTAAAACTTTGAATTCCAGATTCATTCCCTTCCTCCCTTGTCACCCATCCTTATTGGGAAGATAAACAATTCAGTATATGTTGTACATGTGTAGCTATACAAAACATTACCATAGTAGATATATTGTAAAAGATTGAGTATATTTCCCTCCCTCCTATCCCACCTCCCACTTGGTCTATTCCCTACTTTGATCCTGTCCCTTTTCAAAAGGGGTGCTTCCAGTTTCCCTCCTTCCCTTCCCTCCCACCCTTCCTTCCATCATCCCCCCTGTCAAGCCATACTCTTCTGTAAGGTAAGATATCCTATTTAGTATGTATGTGATTCTCTCTGTGATCAAACTTCAATGAGAATGAGGTTTTGCCTTTTTGCCTTGCTGTTCTTCCCCTCCCTTGTAACCATTTCCCCCTGCCTATTCTATATTAGAAAGTTTTCCCCATTCTGACTCTCCGCATCGCCTCTTGTTATATTCGTCTCTCACCTCTTAATTTCACCTTTTAAGTATCATCCTTTCCTATTAAATTCATCCTATTCCCTCTGTCTATGAATATATGTAAACATATATACACACATTCACATATGTATTCATATGCCCATATACCCTTCTTCAACTATTTTCATACTGAGAAAAGTTTCATCAGTTATTGTTTTTCCATGTAGGAATGTAAACAGTTGAACTTTGATAAGTTCATAATGATTACTTTTCCCTGTTTACCTTTTCAAGCATCCCTTGCTTCTTGTGTCTGAATGTCAAATTTTCTATTCAACTCTAGTTTTTTAATCAAAAATGCTTGAGTCCTCTATTCTATTGAATGACCATATTTTCCCCTGAAACATGATACTCAGTTTTGCTGGGTGGGTTTTTCTTGGTTTTAATCCCAGCTCCTTTGTTCTCCAGAATATCATATTCAAAGCCCTTCTATCACTGAGGGTAGAAGCTGCCAGATCCTGCAATATCTTGATTATATTTCCACAGTATTCAAATTGTTTCTTCCTGGCTGCTTGTAATATTTTCTCCATGATGTGGGAATTATGGAACCTGGCTATAATATTCCTAGGAGTTTTCTTTTTGGCATCTTTTTCAGGAGGTGATTGGTGGATTCTTTCAACCTCTATTTTGCCCTCTGGTTCTAAAACATCAAGGTCATTTTCCTTGAGCTTTTCTTGAAGGATGGTTTCAAGATTCTTTCATTGATCATGGTTTTCAGGTAGTCCAACAATTTTTAGATTGTCTCTCCTGGATCTATTTTGCAGGTCAGTGGCTTTTCCCACGAGATATTTCACATTGCCTTCTATTCTTTCATTTATTTGGATCTGTTTAACAGCACCTTGATTTCTCATAAAGTCACTAGCTTCCATTTGCTCCAGTCTAATTCTGAAGGAATGATTCTCCTCAGTGAGCTTTTGAGATTCTTTTTCCAACTGGAAAAGTTGGCTTTTTAAGGCATTATTCTCCTCATTCCCTTTTTGAGACTGTTTTGCCATTTGAGTTAGTCTATTTTTAAGGTGATATTTTCCTCAGTCAGCCTGTTGACTCTCATTTCATACTTTTCTTGCATCTGTCTCATTTCTCTTACCAATTTTTCCTCCCCTTCTCTTACCTGCTTCTTAAGGTCCTCTATGGCCTATAGCCAGATCATATTTTCATTTGCGGCTTTTGGGGAAGGATTTCTGACCTCTCAGTCCTCCTCCTTTTCCATGCTTTGATCCTCTTTGCCCCCCAAATAAGAGTCTAATGTTGAATTTTCTGCTTATTTTGTTTCCTTTGCCTAGGTATGTTGTCAGTCAATTGTTTGACTTTGGGGCTTGTTGCCACAGTAGGATTCTGCCACCAGCCATGGGAGCTTTAGTCCCCAGTGCTGGGGTTTTCTGGAAGTACTGGTGCTGGAAGTAGCTCCCTTCTGGGCTGCTGGGCTGGCCTTAGCAGTAGGTTAGCTTCTCTTTGTCATTTTGTGAGTTCTCTAACTCCAGAGATTGTTCAGAGTCCCCTTTTACATAAATTTGGAAGTGATCATACCAGAGCTGTGCAGCAATGCTGTTACTACTCTGGCATCTTGACTCCGCCCTCACAAAAGATGTATTCTTTTATCTAGTTATGTGAATTTCTTAAAAAGTACAATAAAGGGGCTGCTAAGTGGTGCCATGAGTAGAGCCCTGGCTCTGGAGTTAGGAGGATCTGATCTGGCCTCAGACCCTCAATACTTACTAGCTGTGTGACCTTTTACAAGTCACTTAACCCCAATTGCCTTGCCTTCCCCCTCCAAAAAGTTAAAAAAAATTAAAAAGTACAATGAAAACCATAATAAAGTGTAAGGATATACATATGTACATATATGTATATGCAAACACATGCATGCATGTACACATACATTACATATACTTTATGTGTGTGTATCTGTATCCCTGTTCCTTTTAGGCATAATCTGATTTATTTTAAAATACTATATGTAAATCTGGTAAGTACCAAATAATATGATTGGGTCTCTTGAGAATTGCATCTTGCTATTTGATAAATGCACAATCTGTATTAAAATCAAAGTAGCCAAATGATCTTGGTGCATCCTGGCTTCCATAAGTCCCTTGTTCTGTGCCTCTTTTACTTATGAGTCATAGAAACATACAATCTTGGATATGGGATAGATCTCAAAAATACGTATCACCACTTTTGCCAGAGTCTCAAGTTCTCTTAATATTGTTTTTGGCTCATAGTGTTCTGCCTTTCTGGGAATTGAGTAAACCTCCCTAATTCCATCTTGTGACTCAATTCCATAACTAGATTTGTTCTCTTTCTATTCACTTGTGGCTCCAGTCCAATTTCTTTCTTGTGAGAAAAATTTATTGCATTGTTTGAAAATAGCATTGCATGGCTTAGAAGCTGGACCACATCTACCTGGAACTTAGAGACCCTTAATCAAGGACTTAGATTATGCTGGCCAGAAACTCAGTGAGATCTGGAGACTGTTGTAAGGAATTTCCATACAATTATATACTCAAGAAGCCCATATGTATTATCTGAAAACTGGCCACATATTGATCAATCAGTTACTGTTTCCATGTTCCTTTAATTGACTAAGACACATAGGAGGAGTGGGATGTTTTTTTTTTTTTTTAATTTCAGGAAATTTTGCCTGCTTGATTTCCCTCCTCCCATCTCTTAAAACTCACCCCCTTCCAACTCAGAAATCCCCTAATATTTCCTCAAATTAGAAATCAAATTACCTAATCTTGTGTTATGATTTATATCCTATTAATTGTTTCCTCAATACACAAAAATCTGTCTCCTCCTGTATTCATGGTCCAGTGTCAAGCTGAGGAGGCTTGGTCCTCATTTGCTATGGAATTGACATACATTGCTTAATAAACATATGCTTAGAATCTCAAATCTTTGTTTCATTGGTTACTTCATATTTTATACATCACATCTCTACTTACAGTCTTTTAATGAAGGGAAATTCACTTTTCTAAGACACCCTGATACAAAGATCTACTTTATATTAAGGCCCAGGTAGGGAAAATAACAATAGTAAAATATATTTATATTGTTATTTATTATTTATAGTGTGTTTATAACTTTGTTAAGTATGTAGGGCAAATATTATTATGACAGTTAGAGGTTCAGGAGCATTCCACTAACATCTTTTCTAGAAAAATATGAAAACTGAACTGAAAACTGGGTCTTCCTGGTTTTTGTGTTCCAAATTCTTTTCTATGCTTTAAATTGCCATGCTCAATTGAAAAAAAATCATCTTTATACTGTGATTTTCTCTTTCATCCTGCCTTTATACAACCTGCTCACAATTCTAATTCTTTCTTCATACTCTTTATATACCCACTTCTCTAGTCACAAAGAAGTCAGATCCCCTGTCACCAAATGTAACATATATCTTATTCCACTGCAAAACACCCAAGTTTCCTCCACTCACTGCCACTTTTTGTAATCTGAATAGCTCCCTTTTCTATAGTGGGTAGATTCAACTTATATTTTATATCTCTCTCTCTCTCACACACACTTTACCTGTATTCTTCCTTACCCTGACAGAAATACAATTCTTATTGAAGATACTATATTCTCCATTATCTTCTCAAATGGAAGCCTTGTAATACGTTATCTCATTCCTACCACAGTGGGAGAGGAAATGGAACAGGTATTTATCTTTTGCATGTGTTCTCATCCTTCATAGTTCATGCTGACTTTCTTTCCTTTCTTCTTCAAGTAATCCATGCCAGAATGTACCAGCAGCCAGGACTCATTTCTAGCTTACTAAATTATTTTAGTACATGGTTTTTCCTTTTATCCATTTTATTGCAAATAAGCTTGCTTGTTAAACTGTTAAACCACTTGATGCTATTTTCCTCAATCTATTTCATTCTGTTAACTGTCATACCTAATATATATTCATATCTATATTTAGGCATAGATAGATATGTATGTATGTATGTGTATACTTATATATGTATGCATGTAAGTATATATGCATGTATGAACATCATTTCTACACTAGTAACAGACAAATTAACCATCAAAAGGCATTACTCCTTCTTCAAACTACTCACCTATCTCTCCATCCAGAGTCTTTCTATTTGCCCTCCCTTTTACTGCCATATATATACACAGAAGGTCTGTTTTGCCCACACTGGGCAAACTCAACTGCTCCCACTGCATCTAGTCCTCTTATAATTTACCTGATTATGGAAGACTTCATAGTAAATCATATTAGTGATTGTCAATAATAGTCTCCCATATTTGGGAACACCCCAGTATTCATATTATTCTAATAGCTAAATTGGGATAGCCCCTATCTTAATTTTTCTTTACTCATTCTTACAGGTTATAAGAACATGCTGACTGCAATAAGAATTATGTAAAATTAGCCCATCAAAAATTCATTATTTCACACTTTGAACTGATGCTTATTCTCAGTTGACTATCTTATTTATTTATGTATTTTTAATTCTCCAGTGGATTCTTCATGGCAGCTATTCCTCAACTATGCTTCCCTCCTCAAATGCAATTTCATATTGCTATCTACCCTCACAATTATAAAATGGGATTATTTCCTTTCCTTCACATTTAAACCAGTAAGTCAAGAAGAATTAACTATTTTCTATTCACCAAGCATTGGACATAAAATGAATGACAAAAAACAATGCCTATGTTCAAAAAACTCATATTCCAATTTATTTGTACATTTGCAGAAAATCTGGGAGGTAATCTCAGCAGAAAAAGACTAGCAACTAGGAAAACCAGAAAAGCTTTCTGCAGAACATGAGATTTAATCTAAATATTTAAGAAAGTGAAGCAAAGAGGCAGAGATGAGATAGTGCATCCCATGCACTGGAAAATCCAGTGAAAGGCAAACAAAGATCATTGAGAATTTTAGAGGACCCATAATGAAACACACTATCCAACTCTTGACAAAATGGTGATAGATTTAGCCCATAGAATGAGACATATTTTTGTATACAATCAATGAGGAAAATATTTTCCTTGACTACATATATTTGCTACTATAAGTTTGTGTTTTAAAAAAATCTATCTTTTTTCACAATGATATGGGAATGAGATGGAAGACAAAATAAATTTCTATTAATTTGAGTTTTGTAAATAGGTAGAAGAGCTACAGATGTGGAGTCTTATGTTTCATGAACTTTCAGATGAGGTTACTGTATTATTAAATTTATTCAATTATTTTAATTTATTCTGAGATACCCCTCATGGAATGGGGGTAATTAATAAAAGTAATGTAAAAAAAAAAAACACATCAGGAGAGGATTCTGGGAAGGTGGCAGAAAATTCCAAGCTCTCAAGATTTTCCCCAAAAAAGAAATAAAATAGCACCTTAGGGCAAACAAAGTACGGGTAAAAATAAATAAGAATAGGGACACAACAGGAGTCTTCCTGAGACAATTTGAAAACATCAGAAGAAAAATCTCAGAACTGCATTTGGTCCCCATGAATAATAAACACCTTCAGGTTAGGGTCCACTTTAAGAACATGCTGCAAGCCTGGTCTTGGTTTGAGAGGCTGCCTTGGTCCCAGCCACAGGAAATTTTACCCCCAGGATAGTTCAGGAAGTTGGGTGTCTCAACTAGGGAAGACCTAGGGAACTTCTGCTGATAAGGAACACCAGCCCCAGCAGTGTTGCTGAAAGCAATTGGAGTGATAAGGAATCATAACACCCCTGGTGAGTGCAGCAGCAGTGCCTCAGAAAACCCCTGGCTGTGGGCACTTACAGGAGGTTGGAGGTTTGGCTTGAAGATGTGGGACAAGAGGCACCATCCCTCATACCCCAGAACTAGAGGTGAGTACAAAAAATAAGTTATTACCCCCAAAATTGCACAAACGAAAGAGAAAGACTCCAACCACAGAAAGTTATTATGGGAATAGAGATAATCATGGGTCATCTTAGGAGGAGGATATTGAGGAAAAAGAAATATTCTATGCCAAAGAGTAATATCAAATGATCAACTGCCCCAAAACAACTCACAGAAGATCTTAAAAAAGACTTTAAAAATCACCTCTAGTTCTGGGGTATGAGGGTTTTCTAAATAAATGGAGCCTTCCTTAAAACATATATTTAAAGCCACCAGCAAGTATTATATGTAATGGGGATAAGCTAGAAGCATTTCCAATAAGATCAGAAGTGAAACAAGAGTATGCACTATCACCACTCTTATTCATTCTGGTAATAGAAATGTTAGCAAGAGCAATTAGAGAAGAAAAAGAAATCGAAGGAATCAGGTTAGGCAAAGAAGAGGCCAATATATCGTTCTTTGCATATGATATGATAATATACTTATAGAATCCTAGAGAATCAAGTAAAAAACTACTTGAGACAATAAATAAATTTGGCAAAGTTGCAGGATATAAAATAAACCCATATAAATCCTCAGCATTTCTGTATATTTCTAATGAAATTCAACAGCAAGAGATAGAAAGAGAAATCCCATTTAAAGTTACTGTAGACGTTATAAAGTATTTGGGAATCTACCTGCCAAAAAAACCCAGGACCTATATGAACACAAATACAAAACACTTCTCACATAAATAAAATCAGATCTAACTAATTGGAAAAAACATAAATTCCTCATGGCTGGGTAGAGCTAATATAATAAAAATGACAATTTTACCCAAATTAAATTATATATTTATTGCCATACCAGTCAATTTACCAAAAAATTACTTTACAGACCTAGAAAAAATTGTAACAAAATTCATTTGAAAGAAGAAAAGGTCCAGAATATCAAGGGTATTAATAAAAAGATATGCTCTAGAAGGTGGCCTAGCTATACCAGATTGTATTCTGTATTATAAAGCAGGAGTCATCAAAACTACTTGGTACAGGCTGAGGAATAGAGCAGTTGATCAATGGAATGGATTGGGTACATGAGACTCAGCAGTCAATGACTATATATACTTTTTGATAAACCCAAAGACCACAGTTTTGGGGTTAAGAACTCACTATTTGACAAAAAAAAACTGCTTGCAAAAGTGAAATATAGTTTGACAGAAACTGGGCATGGACCACTATCTAACACCATATACAAAATTATGTCTAAATGGGTGCATGATCTAGATATAAAGGATGTTACTGTAAGCAATCTGGGAAAGCAAAGAATAGTTTAACTGTCAGATTTATGGAGAGGGCAAGATTTCATGAGCAAACAAAAATTATTGAGCATTATAAAATGGAAAATGGATAACTTTGATTACATGAAACTGAAAAGCTTTTATACAAACAAAGCCAATGTAACCAAGATTAAGAGGGAAGTAGGAAATTGGGAAAGAATTTTTACAATCAAGGCCTCATTTCTAAAATATATAGAGAATTGAGTCAAATCTTCAAAGATACAAGTCATTCCCCAATTGATAAATGGTCATAGGATATGAACAGACAGCTGTCAGAAAATGAATTTAAAGATATCTATAAGCATATGGAAAAATGTTCTAAATCACTATTGATTGAAGAAATGCAAATCAAAACAACTCTGAGGTACCCCATCTCACTGCTTAGATAGGCTTAGATGACAGAATAGGAAAATGATAAATATTGGAGAGGATGTGGAAAAATTGGAGCATTAATTCATTTCTGGTGGAGTTTTGAACTGATCCAACCATTCTGGGGAGCAATCTGGAACTATGCCCAAAGGGCTATAAGTAATTTCATATCCTTTGACCCAGCAATACCACTTCTAGGGTTGTATCCCAAAGAGATCACAGAAGTGGGAGGAAGACCCATATGTACAAAAATATTTATAGCAGCTCTTTTTATAGTAGCAAAGAATTTGAAATCAAGAGGATGCCCATCAATTGGGAAATGGCTAAACAAGTTATAGCATATGAATGTAATGGAATACTATCGTGCCATAAGAAACGAAGAGCAGATAGACTTCACATCTACCTAGAAAGGCTTATACAAACTGATGCTGAGTGACAAGAGCAGAACGAGGAAAAAGTTGTACACAATTTCATATACAACATATGTGTGATGACCAACTTTGATAGGATTTTTCTCTGAAAATACAGGGCTATAAGTGAACTCCAAAAGACTCATGATGGAGAGAGATGTCTATATTCAGAGAAACAACCTGAACCAAAAGTGTTTTAATGCATATTGAAGAAAATTACCTGCTCTCATTCTTTGTCTTGTTTGGTTTGGTTTCCTCTTTCCCATTGCTCATTCCATCTGTTATACAATCCTTCTTTATAACCTGACCAAGTTCTAATGTGAAAGAATCTGCAGATCCTATACCTGATTGTATTCCTCCATGATGGTGGAGGGAGAAGGGAAGGGCGGGGTAGAAAATTTGAAACTCAAAGAACTGTGGAACTGAATCTTGTAAAGTCAAAGTAAACAAACAAATTAATAAAGACAAAAAACAATTTTAATAACACCTGTTTTCCTATAAGAAGAAGCCATGGAAATTCTTATGAATGTATAATTTATTTTCATTAATTATACTTATATTCCAAAATAAAAAAGAATTTATTTCATAATAGAGAAAAATAAAAAATGAGAATGATGCAAAAAAATAATGAAAAGTGAATCAAGAGCCTGACTAACTGACTCCCTTGCCACTGTCCATTTAAAAAAAAACATTTGCAGGGGTGGCTAGGTGGTGCAGTGAATAGAGTACAGGGCTTGGAGTCAGGAGGACCTGAGTTCAAATTCGGCCTAAGACATTTAATACTTACTAGCCATGTGACCTCCAGCAAGTCACTTAACTTCAATTGCCCTGTCCTTAAAAAAGTTTGCTTCTTACTACACCCTCCCCCAATCTTCCCTGCTGTCTATCATCCCACCTCTTATGTTCTTCTCCCCTTACTTTCCTGTAATATAAGATGCCTAATTGAGTGTGTATGTTATTCCCTCCTTAAGCTAAATCCATTGAGAATAAGATTCACTTATTCCCTCTCACCTCCCTCCTCTTTTCCTCCATTGTGGAACCTATTTCTTGCCTCTTTTACGTGATAATTTACCCCATTCTATGCCTCCCTTACTCCTTCTCCCAAGATATTCATTTCTCACCACTTAATTTTATTTTTTAGATATCATTGCTTCCTATTCAACTCACCCCATGGTATCTATCTATCTATCTATCTATCTATCTATCTATCTATCTGTCTGTCTGTCTATCTGTCTATCTATTTATCTATCTCCTACAACTACCTTAATACTGAGAAAGGTCTCATGAGTTACAAATATTATATTTATATGTAGGAATACAAGCAGTTCGATTTTAATAAGTCCCTTATGATTTCTCTTTTCTGTTTACCTTTTCATGCTTCTCTTGAGTCTTACATTTAAAAGTCAAAATTTCTATTCAGCTCTAGAATGCTGGAAAATCCTCTGTTTCACTGAATGTCCATTTGCCCCCCTGAAGTACTGTAGTCAGTTTTGCTGGGTAGGTGATTCTTGGTTTTAATCCTAGCTCCTCTCACTTCTGGAATATCATATTTGAAGCCCTTTTATGCCTTAATATAGAAACTGGTAAATCTTGAGTTATCCTGATTGTATTTCCACAACATTTGAATTGTTTCTTCCTGCCTTCTTGCATTATTTTCTCCTTAACCTGGGAATTCTGGAATTTAGCTACAATATCCCTAAGAGTTTTCCTTTTGGGATCTCTTTCAAGAGGCAATTGGTGGATTCTTTCAATTTCTATCTTACCTTCTGGTTGTAGAATATCAGTACAATTTTCCTTGATAATTTCTTGAAAGATGATGCTGTGGGTCTTTTTTATATCATAACTTTCTGGTAGTCCAATAATTTTAAAATTATTTCTTCTGGATCTATTTTTCAGGTAAGTGGTTTGTCCAGTGAAATATTTCTCATTGTCTGCTGTTTTTTTTTCATTATTTTCTTTCTGTTTTATACTCTCTTTATTTCTCATAGTCTTTAGCTTCCATTTGCTCCATTCTAATTTTGAAGGAATTATTTTCTTCAGTGACCTTTTGGACCTCCTTTTCCATTTGGCCAATTTGTTCTTAAAGAAATTCTTCTCCTGATTGGTTTTTTGGACCTCTTTTGCGATTTAGGTTAGTCTATTTGTTAAGGTGTTATTTTTTTCAGTATTTTTGGGGTCTCCTTTGGCAAGCTGTTGCCTCATATATATATATATATATATATATATATATATATATATATATATATATATATATATATATATATATATATGAACATTAATTTTAAAACTTTGAATTCCAGATCCATTCCCTTCCTCTCTTGTCACCCACTCACTTTGGGAAGATAAGCAATTCAGTATGTGTTGTACATTTATAGCTATGCAAAACATTACCATAGTATATATATATATATATATATATATATATATATATATATATATATATATATATATATATTATAAAAGGCTGCTTATAATTCCCTCCCACTCATCCCACACCCCACCTGGTCTATTTGATTCTATCCCTCTTCTATACAGGGTACTTCCAACCTCCCCTCCCACCAGGATGCCCTCCCCTCAATCATGCCCCTTCTCATTCCCCTTCCCCTATTCTCCAGCAGGGTGAGATATCCCATTTAGTATGTATGCCATTCTCTCCCTGAACCAAATTCAATGAGACTATGGTTTTGCCTTTTTGCCTTCCTGTTCTTCCCCTCCCTTGCAGCCACTTCCCCTTGCTTCATCTACATGAGATGGTTTACCCTACCCTGTCTCTCCCCATCTCCTCTTGCCACTCTCCTCTCATACCTCATAACTTCACCCCTTGAGTATCCTCCCTTCCCAACAAATTCAACCTATGCGCTCTATCCATATATAACTGTAAACATATATACACACATTCACCTATGTATTCATATGACCATATACTTTTCTTCCATTATTTTCATAATGAGAAATGTTTCATCAGTCAGAGTTATTGTTTTTCCATGTAAGAATGTAAATAGTTCAACTTTGATAAGTTCCTTTTGATTTCTTTTCCCTGATTACCTTCTCAGGCATCTCTTGCTTCTTGTGTTTGGATGTCTAATTTTATTTTCAACTCTGGTTTTTTCATCAAGAATGCTTGAAAGTCCTCTATTCAACTGAATGACCATATTTTCCCCGGAAAAAAAATACTCAGTTTTGCTGGGTAGGTGACCCTTGGGTTCAGCCCCAGCTCTTTTGCCCTCTGGAATATCATATTCCATGCCCTTTGATCCCTCAGTGTAGAAGCTGCCAGGTGCTGGGCTATTCTGATTGTATTTCCATAATATTGAAATTGTTTCTTCCTGGCTTCTTGTAGTATTTTCTCCTTCATCTGGGGATTCTGGAACCTGGCTATAATATTCCTAGGAGTTTTGTTTTGGGGATCTTTTTCAGGAGGTGATCTGTGTATTCTTTCAACCTCTATTTTACCATATGGGTCTAAAACATCAGGGCAATTTTCCTTGACAATTTCTTGAAAGGGGATTTCTAGGTTCTTTCTTTTATCATGGCTTTCAGGCAATCCAATAATTTTTGAATTATCTCTCCTGGATCTCTTTTCTGGGTTAGTGGTTTTTCCCACAAGATATTTCACATTGCCTTCTATTCTTTCATTTTTTTGGATCTGTTTAACAGCATCTTGATTTCTCATAAAGTCATTAGCTTCCATTTGCTCCAGTCAAACTCTGAAGGAATGAATCTCCTCAGTGAGCTTTTTATATTCTTTTTCCCTCTGGCAAATTTGGATTTTTAAGGCATTCTACTCCTCATTGCCCTTTTGGGCCTCCTTTGCCATTTGATTTAGTGTATTTTTAGGGTGTTGTTTTCCTCAGTCAGGCTGTTGATTCTCATTTCATACTTTTCCTGCATCCTTCTCATTTCTCTCCCTAATTTTTCCTCCATTTCTCTTATCTGTTTTTAAGGTCTTCTCTGGCCTGTAACACACTCATATTTTCTTTTGGGGCTTTTGGTGCAAGATTCCTAACCTCACAGTCCTCCTCCTGTTCTCTGCTTTGCCCCCCAAATAGCAGTCTAATATTGCATTTTTCTGTTTATTTTGTTTCCTTTGCCTAGGAATGTTGCCACTTAATTATTTGACATTTATGCTTGTTGCCACAGTAGGACTCTGCCACCAGACAGGTGAGCTTCTGTCCCAAACATTGGGGTCTTCACAGCTTCCGGTTCTGGCAAGTTGGATGCCCATCCCTGACCTCCACCCAGATCACAATCCAGATCCAAGCAGGTTAAAGCAAGAGCAATTAACCTCCAAGACTGATTTCTGGGTCTCCCTACAGTTCACAGATCAGGAGCTGATGCTGCCAATGAAGCTGCAAAATGGCCAGTGTTTCATCAGTGGCTTCTAACCCCCAGGGGAGGAAGCCGAGGTGTTCCCCAAACACTGGTCCCAAAGTCCATAGGGCACTAACCTCTTACTTTGTTCTAGGCATGTCTGTGTTGATAATTCTGGAATCTCCACAGCTGCTGGTGTTCTGGGGTCCCTCCAGCCAGCTGCTGGCCTGGCTGCTCTGGGGCTAAAACCGCAGCTTATGCGGACCTGGGCTTGGCTCTCTGGGCTGTCGGCTTCCAGAGCACTGCACTGGCCTTCCCTCCAGGGCTGCAGGGCTGTCCTCATTGTGCTGTCAGCTTCTCTGTGTCATTCTGTGGGTGCTGGGGCTCCAGAAGTTGTTCAGAGTCCCCTTTTACATGGTTTGGAAGAGGTCTGGTGGGAGAGCACCTTGGAAATGCTGCTTCTACTCCACCATCTTGGCTCTGCCTATAGCCTACATTTTCACGGGGTTCAAAACATTGTTATATTAAACCTTTAGTCTGATATAATACATCCCACCTGTAGTCTGTCAGTTCCAACCCTAAATCAGCAACACACTCACCTCATTATTCTTGATTTTCTTATATCACTTTCATTTTTCTTCCCAATTTTGCTCTACTTCTCTTACTTGATTTTCATAATCCTTTTAGAGATATTCCATGGCCTGTGACCAATTTCTATTTTTATTGGAGGCTTGTGATGTAGGAGATTTGTTTTTGTTATCTCCTTCTTGTAAGTATTGGTCTTTGTCACCAAAATAAGATTCTATGGTCTGATGTTTTATGCTGTTTGCTCATTTTCCTGGCAAAATACTTGACCTTCTAATTCTTTGTTAAGGTAGTCTGGTTCTAGTAGGTAGGGTTTTCTGTCATAAACTTCAGGGGTTTTGTGCAACTGTTTTCAGAGATACTTCTAAGTAACTGCACATTTTCAGTTCTTCCAAAATTATATGATCAAAAGAGATTTGTTTAATCCTTTCCTGGCCAATATTATGGTCTGTGAGTGACCACAAACACTCTTATATGCCTCAGAAATATGAGGAGCATTGCCTCTTCTCTGCAGCTACAAGCTCTGTCACACCAGTGCTTCTCCTGGTCCAAGGAACACCACCCAGGATTATGACCCATATCCAAGCATAGGTGGAGAAAGCGAATCATGTCTCAGTACCAACCAAGAGATCCCTGCAATCCCCTTCTGATTCTGATCAGCTGTTCGATCCACACACTATCTGTGGACTGAACTCTCCAGAACCAGCCCTTGCTGCTACTGCTGATACTGCCATGCCACCACCACCTCTGGGTTGTGCCAGACCATGCTTCTCTCTCACCCTAGTCTTATAGAGTTTTCCCAATGATCTTCTATTCTATCTTCAGTGTTTGTGGACCTAAAAGTCTGGAAACCACCACAGCTACCAGTGATTCACTCCCCTGAGTCATGTTCTGACCTGGTTTATGCTGGTGCAGCCCGTGTTAGACTCCACTCCATCCCCAGCCTGGCTAGCTGCCAGATTGTCTTGGGTTGCAGATTTATTTCACCTCATCATTTTATGGGTTCTGGAGTTCTAGAATTTGTTTAGATTCTCTTTTAAAGGTATTCAGAGGGATTTGGGGGAGAAGTCCAGCAAATCCCTGCTTTTACTCCACCATCTTGGTTCTCCCCCCCTAGATATCATCTTTCAAGGAATTACTGAGGAAAACTGTCCTGAAGTTATAACACCAGAAGGTAAAATAGAAATTGAAATAATTCATGGATCAACTCAAGAAAGAGATTCCAAAAGGAAAACTCCCAAGAATATTACAGTTAAGTTCCAGAATTCCACACCAAGGAGAATACTTTGCAAACAGTCAAAAAGAAAGCATTAGAGTATGGCCAAGTCACTATCAGGATTACATCAATTTAGTAGATTCTACATTAATAGATCAGAGGCTTGGGAATATGATATTCTGCATGTCAAGGAACTTGGATTAAAACCAAGAACCACATACCCAGCCAAACTGATTGTAATAAATGAGGGGGGGGAAATGTCATTCGAGACATAGAAAAAAGTAATGCATTCTTGAAAAGCCAGAGCTAAATAGAAAAAAAATGGCTATAAATAAATAAATATACATATATATATATATATATATATATATATATATATGTATGTATGTATATATATGGATACAGGCACACACACACACACACACACACACACACACACACACACATATATATATAGACATAGACATAGACATAGACATAGACATAGACAGACAGCACAAAGTGTGTTGAATATGCATGGGTGATTTATAAAAAATGAAATGAAGAGGTGAGAAAGGAATGTACTGGGAGATGTAAAAATGGAGAAGTATAATGGGATAAATTATCTCACAGAAAGAGGTAAGAAAAAAACTTCTATAGTGGAGGAGAAAAGAGAGAAGGTGAGAGGGAATGAGTGAACCTTACGCTCATTGTGTTTGGCTTAAGAAGGCAATAACATATACATGCAATTGGGTATGGAAAGTAGGGGGAAGGGGATAAAAGTGAGGTAATAGAAGGGAGAGTAGATTGGGGCAGGGAACAATCAGAAGTAAACACATTTGAAGTGGGACAGAGTCAAATGAGAGAATAGAATAAATGGGAAGTGGGACAGGATAGAAGGAAATATAGTCAGCCTTTCACATTACTAATCTGGAAGTGTTTTGCATTACTACACATGTATAACCTATATAAAATTGCCTGCCCTCTCAATGAGCTTGGGTAGGGAGCAAGGAAAGGAGAGAATTTGTATCTCAAAGTTTAAAAAAATATAAATTGTTTTTACAGGAAACCGGGAAATGAGATACATGGGCAACAGAGTATAGAAATCTAACTTACCTTAAAGGAAAACAGAAAGAAGGGGAATAAGAGAAAGGAGGTTAGTAAAAGGGAGGACAGATTGGGAGAAGGGTTCATCCAAATGCATGCCATCATGGGGTGGAGGGAGGGAAGAGATGGGGAGATCATTTGGAATTAAAATATTGTGCAAATGAATGTTGAAAACTAAAATAAATATGCTAGAAGAAAACAACTTTAGAAAGTATAAAATCTGGTAGTACAATCACAAAAACAACTTTGAGAACTATATAAAGAAAATTATTTTTAAAAATAAACAAATAAGGCCAGATTTAAGAATTGGAGAAATCTTAATTGTTCGTGTCTAAGCGGGGCCAATATAATAATAAAATTACAGTATTATGCCAAATAAATTATATATCCAACACCATCCTAATTAAATGACAAATCATTATTTTACTGAATTAGAAAAAAAGAATAACGAAATTCATTTGAAAAAACAAAAGACCAATAATATCAAAGGAAATAATGGAAAAAATATAAAGGAAAGAGGTTTAGAAGTACCATATCTTGAACTATATTAAAAAGTAGTAATTATCAAAACTCTCTGCTACTGGCTAAGAAATAGAAAGGTAGATCAAGGGAATACAGTAGATATATAGTTTACAACAGCAAATAAACATAACCTTGTATTTGGCAAGTGTAAAGATTTAAGATTTTGGGATAACAATTCATTATTTTGTTAAAAATATTGAGAAAACTGGAAAGCAGAATGGCAGATACTGGGTATGGATTAATATTTCATACCATTTACCAAGTAATTTTGACCAAAATGACCTAGATATAGAGACATTTTCAAGAAAATCAGAAGAACATGGAACATACTATTTATTAGTCTTATGGATAGGCCAACAATTCACGATGCACAAAGATAGGTGCAAAATGAATAATTCTGATGACATTAAATTTCAAAAGTTTTATAAAAATGAAACAAATGCATCCAAGATCATAAATAAAGCAGAAAATTGGGAGGAAATTTTGATGTCTTTTTAATCGATAAAGATCACACATATCAAAAATATATAAATAACTTTATCAAATCTATAAGAATATGAATCATTGTCCATTTTATAAACAGTCCAATGATGTGAACAGGCAGTTTTCCAGTGAAGAAATTAAAAAATAATTCATAGGTAAAAATGTTCTAAATTGTTGTCCCTCAGAGAAAGGCAGGTTAAAAAAAAAATCTTGAGATATTATTTTATACCTACCAGATTGGCTAAAATGATAGAAAAGAAAAGTGATAAATATTATAGAGGATGTAGAAAAAATCAGTACACTAATTCATTATTCATAGAGCTGTGCACTGATCCAACCATTTGGAAAGCAATTTGGAATTATGCTTAAAGAGTTATTATTACGTCTATTTCCTTTGATCCAGCAATACCACTACTTGATCTATCTGATCTATCTCCTAAGATGATTAGGGAAGAAGCAAAAAAAAAAAAAAAAAAAGAAAGGAAAAAATGTTCTTAAATGTTTATAGCTGCTCTCTCTGTGGTGGCAAAGAACTGGAATTGCAGGGACACCCATCAATTGGGGAATGATTGAACAATTTGTGGTAAATGAGTGTGATAGAATATTACTATTCTATAAGAAATGATGATAATTCTAGAATAAAACATGGAAAGATTTATATGAAATAATGAAGAGTGCAATGAGTAGAACCAAGAGAACGTTGTATACAGTAAAAGCAATCTTGTTGAAGAATGTTTTTGAGCAAATAAGCTATTTTAACTATTGTAAATACCAAATTAACTATAAAGGATATATGAAGAAAGATACTATTTGCACCAAGAGAAAAGATTGACAAATAGAAATATGTATAGAAAAATTTCACACACACACTCATTTTTTGTCTAATGGTACCCATCTCTAGGGTGATGGGTGGGGAGAAAGAAAGGGGAGAAAAGAAATCTACATGATTATTTTGTTGTACATTTGAAAGGCATAATAAATTGTACTTACTAGATTTTATATACATTTATTCTGTTTATTATATTTTCTGGTTGCTTGAGTATTGTTATTGGAATAATTTATTTTTTTAAACTTACACTATCAATTGTTCTTTCCATGAAAATCATTAGTTACTCAGAAAGCATTATTGACTATAGCAGGGCAACATGATTTGTAAACCAACTCAAGAAACCCTACTAAGAGTCCAAGGTTTGGAAGGAGCACACTAAGTATTCGGAAAGACACTATCTAGCTCATCAATAAGTTAAGTGAGCCCCAAATGGCAGTGATGGAAACGTTTCCTTCTCAAAATATATAAGCAATCTATCTTCCCCCTTGATATGATTATAATTATGGTGGTAGTGTGTTAACTTTTCTAGACAATTTGCATGCATTACTCAATTAGATAACATATCCTAAATATCAAAAGAAGTTTGAAAATTCATAGAGAAGTATTCAGATTGTTAGAACATTGTGTTAATGGGATCAAAGTTTAATTGAATGACCAATTAGTTGTGATATGTTCCATGGTGACCACCTGTGCCCTTAATGCTGGACAGATGCTACAAAGAGAATCCTGCAAGGAAATATGACATCAATTAATGATAGATTGCTGCTGCTTAAAATTAATTTACTATTAATGTGACTAAGTAGAATCATCCTCATATATTAAGGAAAACCCAATTAATAATTACATATGGGGAAAATAGTGATAGTACACTTATCCTTGCTACTAGGTACTAAATAAAAATGCTGATTGAATGATTAAAGAAGAGGATGCAATTTTTCCTCCATGTTTAATCATAATTAAACTAAGAATTTGGCGAACTAATAAATGCTCTTAAGATTGGTTAATTTTTATATTCATGCTGTTAATAACAAGTTCATAACAAGGCATATAGTTCCCACCGAAGAATGCAAAGCACCTCTGTGCTTTGATAATTCAACTGAAAGACCAATGATAAGAAAGGGGTCGTTAGTTTCTAATCTGGGAGTTTAGAGAGATTAATTCCCTCCGATAATATGGGATATTCATTATCTGAAAGACCTAACTCTTAGAAATGTTCTCAACTTTTAGAGAGCCTCTGTTTGTGGAAGTGGAGGAGGTATAATAAGGAAGAAATGCAATACTTAAAAGTGTTATTTAAATAATTTAATTTCATTTAAGTTTCCTTTGCATTTTTAAATCAGATTGATTTTACACGTAAAAATGTGATTTTTTGAAATACAAATGAGTGCAACAATGAAAATGGCAATTTTTAAAAAATTCCTTTTGAAAGCGGCTCAAGATACTGAATGATAGACATATTAATTATATTGTGCTAATAACTAAAGATAGTATTTATTAAAATAAAAAACCCAAGTCATTTCAAATGACCTTGTCATATTTCAAAAAAATGTTTTTCATGTTCCTTCTAAAGTAAAATAAACAATTTATATCTCCATTATTATGAAATTAAAAAATAATAAAGTTAAAATAATAATAAAATGGAATTCAAACTTGCAAATATATTTGAAATTATAATCTTGAAAAACATATGTAAAACTAGCACATAAAAGAATATGTAAAAATTCAGAAATTTTCTAAGAGAGATCAAACCACTTATTTTGCTATAGTTTAATGTCTGTCATAAATAACATCCCTCCTCATTGAAACAAATGACCTATACTCGAAAAAATGCATGTTGTAATAAGGAATAATGAACATATTTTCCCCTTCAGTACCAACTTATGTTTAGATGTTTTATTGGTTCCCTTTTTATGATCATGTTCTCTTGGTAATTTCTTTTATAAGGTTTATATCATCTTTTCCCCAGTGAAGTAATAGAAGTTCTGGAACATGTATCATTCAATACTGAACTATACAATTCACTGATAATTATAATATAGGATGTTTTCTGAAGAAAGAGATTCTAGAAAAATGTAAAATGACTTGACTGTGTATTTCATGAAGCAAAATGCATTATTATGTTTTATTTGAACTCAGATGTTTAGAGAGTGGTTATGTTCTGATAACACACTGTTTTACTGAAAAAATACTATCAAACATACAACTGTGATAGACTTAGTAATTTCTTTAAACATCCAACATTAAGCTATATTTTCTCTTTTGCTTATACATAGTAAATAATTAATTATATAGGGGTGTGTGTGCATGTTTGTATACATACAGATATGTATTAAAGCCCTGCACTAAGGCAATCCTCATTAGAACATAACAAAACATCATTTTTGCTTAAAGATCACTAAGTAGATCTTACATATCCAAGCATGTTGCCATGGTACACCAAAGTATAGCTAGCTGATTCAAAATGTTAATAATCACAAATACATATATTTATATTTTGTCTGAACATACAATATCACTGGAGTAGAAAATTCCAAGGAAAGGAAAATAATTTTCACTGATGAAGATTAACAAATCTGTAACTTAAAGTCTCACGCAGTTCCCTGAGTCTCCTGAGAATTTAAATGATTTGTCCATTGCCACCCAGATAGTGTGTTTTAAGGGCATTATCCCAGATATTTGAAATTATATGATCAGCCCTTTGGCCACTATGCTAACAAATAAAAAAAACCAAACATTTTGTAAAATTAGGAACAACTAGTTGATAGATATCATTAAACCCAATATTCAATGCATTAACACTGTAGAAAGAAAAAAATCTTAAAAAGAGAGGTAATAGATAGTAAATGATTCCTATCATCCCAATCACTCTATTTTCTATTTGAGCTTGATGGAGGAAGCTTTGAAGGAACCTAGTGAAAATGAGCTTACATTCTAATACTTTTATTATTCAAATACAAAACAATTATTTTGTCTACCTTGGCCTTTACTATATAGTCTATCATATAAATTATTACCACTAGCATATAAATTCCATAGAGTAGAATGAGTAAATCAATTATCTGTTTAGATAGAAGCAGATAGAGACAGATAGATGAGAGATAGATAGATAGATAGATAGGTAGATAGATAGATAGAAGAATTGCAAGCAGAAATTACTAGAAAAATTATATGAAGTTTAATATTAGGGAAACATGAATTATTTATAGGTGAAGCTTCAGCAAGGAAACAGTAGAAATAGTGTAAGTTGCAAAAAACAGTCTTTGAAAAATATCTCAGAGATGCAATAAAGTGGTTCAGATCATACATCAGAAACTTGTTATTCTTCATAACTAAACTATGCTACAAATAGAAAATCTAAAATGAATTGGAGTATTCAACAAATATACTAGAAATTTTTTAGATCAAGAGCTTTACCACATTTTAAATTGTTGCCTGAATTTGTCCAGACATAACATTGATCTAAAATAATTTAAGAAGAATGTCTAAATAGATTTTCCAATAGAGTTATGAAGAGTTCAATCGATAAACCAGAGTAAAATTATAAGATAAATTGTTGTCCATAATTCACCACACAAAACAATCTACAAAATCTTATAATTTTTTTAATTAGGATATTTTCCCCTATTAAGAATTACCTTGTGTCTCCAAGTATTTTAACTTAATCTACATTAAAGCAACTCTGTTTTATTTTCTCTTTTCCCCTCACTTGAAAGTCTCAACTCCCCTCTCATGGGTTAATACCAATTTATAGTTTTCAGATTTTACATTATTAATTTTTTTCTTCCTTTCATTTATTTCTTTTTCTTTTTCCTCTTAGTTTAATAGTGAAGTAAAATGTCCTTTCTTCTCCTTACCCTTAGTGTCTTTTGGACATTTGGATGAAAAAAATCAATTTGTCTAACTTTTTATAAAAGAATTTCTTTACCTCATTACTTTATGATTTCTTTTCCCTCTTCTAAACTTTTTATTATTTGGATTATGATGTTTACTGTTATTTAAATATATATGTATTTATATATAATATTTTATTATATATCTATCTGTATATATAATTTATTATTTTTATTTCTCATGGAATTAGAGCTTCTGATGGACTTATTTTAATTCCCTTTGCTACAACTTTTCTAAACCATAACCTTGTACATCTTGCTCCTTGACAACACTAAAAGTTTCTGAATGTGCAACAACCAAGAATTAATTAAAAATCAAATGTGTAATGAATCTGAGGGATTTCTGCAGAACTTGTAGGTGTTGCACTAAGCAACTTTACTGCAGCCTTGTTTCTGCACAAAAAGAAGCCTTCAGGACATTCAATGCCAACAAACACTGCAGAAAAGTGAAAAGGTTTTTTTTTTAATGTAAAAAGTTTAAGAAGCCCTCTCCTAAGCAACCTGTTTGATCTAGTTAAATAATAATAGAGATGTGTCTTAATCTATTAGTTTTCTATTTAATATATGAAAGGGAATTTGGTGGAGTAGATTTCCTGGAAAAACTCTGGTATTTGATCCTATACTCCCCAAGGACAGAGGTAGTCCCTGGGAAGATAGTGTGCTACCAGGTATTAGGGACAATGTTTGAACTTATATTCTTATTCTACCTTTGCAAGAAAGGTCAATTTCTAAAAACTAAGTGGCGGTAGAAACAGCTCATCCAAGCCACTCTGCCCCCCCATTCCCCCCAAACAATGTAAAAGAGGACTCTGAACAACTTCTGGAGCCCCAGCACCCACAGAACGACACAGAGAAGCTAACCTCCCGCTGAGGACAGCCCAGCAGCCCTGCAGGAAGGACCAGCGCAGTGGTCTGGGACCTGGCAGCGTGCAGCGCATAGAGCGCAGGAGCCGAAGTTTTAACCCCAGGGCAGCAGAGCCAGCAGCCAGCTGGAGGAACCCCAGAACACCAGGAGCTGTGGTGAATCCAGAATTATCAACATAGACTTGCCTGGGACAAAGTAAGAGGTTAGTGTCCTATGGACTTTGGGACCTGTATTTGGGGAATGCGTTGGCTCCCTCCCCTGGGGGCTAGAAGCCGACGAGGACAAACGCCATTTTGTAGTTTTCAGAGGCAGCGCCCGCTCCCAGCCTGCAAATTTGTAGGGAGATCCAGCGATCAGTCTTGGGGGGTAATCGCTCTTGCTTTGACCTCCCTGGATCTGGATTGTGATCTAGGGTGGAAGTCGTGGGTGGGGTTACAGCTTGCCAGAAACGGAAGTTGCCCCCCACAAGTTCAGGACGAAAATTCCTCTATCTGGCCTTAAAGCCATAGTGTGGCAACAAGCCCAAAAGTCAAGTAACTAAGTGGCAACATGCCAAGGCAAAGGAAACAGAAAAATGCAACCCTAGACTCCTATTTTGGGGGCATAGAGCAGGAAAAGGACTGTGAGGTCAGAAGTCCTGCTCCAAAAGCCCCAGGGGAAAACATGAGCGGGTTGCAGGCCATAGAGGACCTTAAGAAGGACTTTAAAAATCAAATAAGAGAAGTGGAGGAAAAATTGGAAAGAGAAATGAGAAGGATGCAGGAAAAGTATGAAATGAGGGTCAACAGCCTGACTGAGGAAAACAACACCTTAAAAAATAGACTAACTCAAATGGCAAAGGAGGCCCAAAAGGGCAATGAGGAGAAGAATGCCTTAAAAAGTCGAATTTGCCAGATGGAAAAAGAATCTCAAAAGTTCACTGAGGAGATTCATTCCTTCAGAGTTAGACTGGAGCAAATGGAAGCTAATGACTTTATGAGAAATCAAGATGCTGTTAAGCAGATCCAAACAAATGAAAGATTAGAAGGCAATGTGAAATATCTCATGGGAAAAACCACTGACCTGGAAAATAGATCCAGGAGAGACAATTTAAAAATTATTGGACTACCTGAAAGCCATGATCATGGAAAGAACCTAGAAATCACCCTTCAAGAAATTCTCAAGGAAAACTGCCCTGATGTTTTAGATCCAGAGGGCAAAATAGAGGTTGAAAGAATCCACCGATCACCTCCTGAAAAAGACCCCAAAAAGAAAACTCTCAGGAATATTATAGCCAGGTTCCAGAATCCCCAGATCAAGGAGAAAATACTACAAGCAGCCAGGAAGAAACAATTTCAATATTGTGGAAACACAATCCAAATAGCCCAGGACCTGGCAGCTTCTACACTGAGGGATCGAAGGGCATGGAATATGATATTCCAGAGGGCAAAAGAACTGGGAATGAACCCAGGGTCACCTACCCAGCAAAACTGAGTATTTTGTTTCAGGGGAAAATATGGTCATTCAGTGGAATAGAGGACTTTCAAGCATTCTTGAGGAAAAAACCAGAATTGAATAGAAAATTTGACACCCAGACACAAGAAGGAAGAGATGCCTGAGAAGGTAATCAGGGAAAAGAAATCAAAAGGAACTTATCAAAGTTGAACTATTTACATTCCTATATGGAAAAGCAATAACTGTGACTGATGATATCTTTCTCACTATGAAAATAATGGAAGAAGGGGGTGTGGTCATATGAATACATATGTGAATGTGTGTGTATATGGTTACAGTTATATATGGATAGAGGGCATAGGTTGAATTTGTTGGGAAGGGAGAATACTCAAGGGATGAAATTATGAGGTGAGAGAGGAAAGTGGCAAGAGGAGATGGGGAGAGACAGGGTAGGGTAAACTATCCCATGTAGGGGAAGTGGTTGCAAAGGAGGGGGAGAATAAGGAAGGCTAAAAAGGCAAAACCACATTCACATTGAATTTGGTTCAGGGAGAAAATGACATACATAATAAATGGGATATCTCAACCTGCAGCAGGATAGGGGGAAGGGGGATGAGAGGAGGGATGATGGATGGGAGGGCATCCTTGGGGTGAGGGGAGTTTGGAAGTACCCACTATAAAAGAGGGACAGGATCATGTAGGGAATCGACCAGGTGGGGGGTGGGATGAGTGGGAGGGAATTATAAGCAGCCTTGTACAATATATCTACTATGATAATGTTTTGCATAGCTAGACATGTACAACATATACTGAATTACTTATCTCCCAAGAGGGAATGGTTGACAAGGGAGGAAGGAAATGCATCTGAAATCTGAGGTCATAACATTAAATGTTTCAAATATATATAAATACTATTATTAATACTCTTTTGCTTGTAATAGGGAGATAAGATGTGCAGGCATTGGGATGCAAAGACTCACCTTCCTCTAATGGAAAAGTCGATGGGGGTATGGGAGAAGGTATGGGAGAGAGCAGATTGGAGGAAGCGATATCTTGTGGGATTACTGTTCTGGGAGATTGGGTAGGGGAATAATGGGGGGAAAATGATTGTAACTCAAAATCTGGCGGAAATGAATGATGTAAAACAGAAGTTAATAAAGCATTTGTTTAAAAAAAAAAACTAAGTGGCATTAGTTATTTAAATAAACTGAATGAAATAATATAGAATACCAGTCATTTTTGCCAATCTTCATACTTTTAGAACTTCTTAAAATGAAAATTACATGCAATAGATTCAGCTATCCCTGTGGTTTATGACAAAAAGAAACAATAATGATATATTAACTGGATTAACAGATATCTTAAAAACAAATAGTGTGCCCTAATGTGATGACTCAGAATCCGTATTCCCAAGAGCAATCACACTGTGGTAGAGCTGCAAAAGTCAACTCACAGGCTTGCAACTAAATCAGACTTTGCCCTTTTCACTGCACCATGAAAATCCAAAAGCTAGAAGTACTTTCTGCTTAGGGATATTTGCAATATTGCTCAATCAAATAACTGAGGCAATAGAGGGAAGTGGGACAGGATGATATACATCCCCACCAAGCCAGAAAAAATGGAGACTACTGAGTGAAAGAAGTGAAAACTTCTCAGACTATACTCTAAAACATGGTAAGGCTTTTCATTGGAAACAGGGCCAAGCTCACTTTCAATGGGAATCACATGAATTAATGGGATCAAAACTCAGAGCGGTAGGGAGTTGCCTCTCTCCTCAGCATAAGATATGCCAAAAAAGGACAGAAGTGCTTTCTTGAATGTACATTGTGTGGTCTACTGTTTCCTTGCTCAGGTACTTGAGGTGGATTGCCAAGCTTAGATTGTACACCTGACTTCCAGCCAATGGAAGAAAAGGGGCAGGAGGGTGGTGGGGGAGAACTCTGCATTAGGGCTCTATAACTTTGCTATTTCCTTTTATAGATCGCTTCTCCTCCCTGACCATTTGTCAGGAGGGTGGCCTTTTCTCGAGATCATAATAAACCATCCTTTTAAGCTTCCTACCTTGAGAAACCTTGGAGTATTATTTGGGTAACTATTTCTGTTTCACACACTATTATCCAGTTGTGTCCAGTTCAGTCCCCCCATAACTCACATGGGGCAGAGAACAAGACCACTGAAACAAAAATTACTTACTGTAAGAAGTAAAGATAATTTTGACACCCGACCATCAAAGAACTATCCATTAAAGAGGAAGGAGTTACAGGGTAATACAGAAGGAGGAAGAGGAAGACAAGAACAAGGATGAGGAGGAGGATACAGGGGAAGTGGAGGAAGAGGATGAGGAGGAGGACTTGAATTTCCAAAGATATCATGAGAAAGAAAACTGAATTGAGACCGTGGATACAGTTAGATACCTTAAAAAGAAAGATGTTAATAACAGTATGGAATGTGGCCTCCGGATTATCTAAATGAGTCCAGTTATTAATGACTAAATACTGCCAAACCAAACCAAATAAGTCAGTACTTGATGACTTGGTAATTTATCGGGATTTGATGAAGCACTGAACCCCATGGGTTCATGAGAGTGTGGAACTACAAAAGGATGAAGAGAAAAATAAGAAAACTCACCAAAGTAATAGAAGAGAGAAAGAAGCTTATTGGAAATGAAAATCTGTAACTCAGTAAAGAACAATATGGAAGAAAAACAATGATATTAATAGAAAAGAGTATCTCTATACAAGAAAATAATATTTGTTGAAGATAGGATTCATAGAGATAACTTAAGAATTATAGGATTCTCAGAAGAATAGAATAAGTAAAAAAAATCTGAACAACAAAATGAAAGAAATAATAAAAAACTAACCAGAACTTCTGAACACAGAAAACAAAGTTAATTGAAAAGTTAACAGGTATTGCTCTAGAGGAAAGCAAAACATGATGTTATGAATTTCAAATAACATAGGAGTTAAATTTAACAGTTCCAAAGACAATAAAAACCAACAAATACAAAAACATGGAATCTGAAAAGATTATTCTACATCTACATGAATGCATAGAAGAGAACTGAGTAGCTTCTGAAGAGAAAAAGAACTCAACATTCAACCTAATGTGACTATCCTACAAACTTAGGGTAAGCATTAATGAAATATGTTGATATTCAATAAAGAGTGGGGGTTCAAAGCATTTCTATGAAGAAAACATGATCAGATTACTGGATGTGAAAGTACTCCCTGACAATAAAAATAGAAGACATGTTTAACACCTCCCCACCCCACCCTCACCAAAATATAGAAATAAATAAATAATAGATAGATAGATAGATAAATGAATGAATGAGTGAATAAATAAATAAATCAAGGAAGGCACACATAACCCAAAAAATTGCTTAAGAAAAATTAAAAAATAAAGAGAAGACAAAGTTAATTATGCATTTAATTACAACAAACAATAATAACAAATATAAGAGAGAAACAGTGGCCACAATTAAATTTCTTTCTAAATGTATGCAAGGAGTCAATGGTGAAAGCAGAAAACAATTAGATGTTCCACCTGAGAAAAAAAACCTGAAATACCTTGAACTAAATCCCATAACACCTTGTCCAGAATCAAATCAATGTTTTTTTGTGAGATGTTATTCAGTTCTTTTACAGTTGTATCTGAGCCTTTGTGTCCTCATTGAGCTTTTCTTGACAAAGATACTGGAGTGGTTTATAATTTCCTTCCTCAGATCATTTTACAAATGATGTACTGAGGCAAATAAGGACTTGGATATTAATATTGATACATGAAAATTAAGAATAAAGTTGTGAATATATATCATCTTAGCTAATACTCAAAATTTCCACTCTACATAGAACAACAACAAACATCACAAAAACAGCAATAATGCCTTTCAAAATATAAAGATCAACCAAAATAAATCAAAATTAATTAGAAATACAATGATATTCATAACATTCCCATCATACTGTCAACTACTGGGGTTACCCTAAAGATGTTTTAAGTGAGTCCATGGAAAATGACCTTACATGCTTTTATTTTCACTTGTTTAAAAATATTCCTACACAACAGGAGGCCCCAGAACTCTACATGTAAATTAATTATGGTGGAATAGTAGCTTGTCCTAAGACCACTACTATCTGAAATGTCAAAAAAGATGAGAAAAATAAGACAAATGAAAATAAAAATATCATGTATTTTTCTATAGAAGTGGAGTAATTTAAAATAATACATGATCAAATCTCACTACCAGATATTAGAGAAACATCATCTCTAAGAAACTCCAAGATACATACATGCATACATACATACATACATAAATGCATACATACATACATACATATATCTATCTATTTACAAACACACACACACACACACTGAATAAAGAAATGGTAAAAACTGTAAACAAATTTGGGATTTACTATAAACCTAGAGAGATATCATGAAGTTACCTTAATTACACATGAGGAGCTATCTTCCATAAAATAATAGATAACAAGGTTGTATATTCAAATATATTGTGAATGGAAGGAGAACATATTCTCAAATAAAACTGCTGTCAGAAAGAACTAAGAAATGATTAACATAAATTTAGGAACAATATTTGAGACAGATGTCATCACTTGAAATATTCATAACACTCAATCTATATCTAAGGAAAAGATTTTTTAATAAAAATATAGGGGGATATAGAAATCAGAACTATACAGTGTATGCAGAAGGTATACACCATCCCCATTGTCCTGGCTGCTATTTAGGCTTTTCAAGTGATGCTTTCAGGGAGTCTACATAATATTCACTTATAACCCAATCATTTCTTTTTCTTTTTCTTTTTCTTTTTTTCTAATACTGGCAATGACCATTCCCTCCACTTACACAATGGTCCACTAAAAGGAAATATACAAAATCAATAATGGAATACAGACATGTCACAGTACTGTTTGTTTATTCATGCCATAAAATATAAGATTTAAAAGGTGAGGATTGTAATAAGAAAGTGAAAAAAGAGGAAAAGAAGGGTGAAGAAAAAATAGCAGGATGAAAGAAGGTAATAAAAGGAAAGGGGGAAATATTAAGTCCAGAAACTCTGAGAGTGAAAACTAAGGTCTAGGCTTTTACAATTGCACAAATAAAATGTGGTGTACTAGAAAGACCACTGTACTTAGAACCAAAGAAGTGGGCTTGAATCCCAACTCTACCTGGTACTGCCTATATAATGTTAGGCAAGCCATTCACTTTTATGGACCTGAGTATTATCATTGGTAAAATGATGAAAGGATAGGTGTTGACACGATCTCCTCTAATATTTTTTGCATCTCTACAACTCTAAACCCATGATTTTGTGATCTTCTGCCTAAGGCATGAGAGCGCCAAGCTAGCCTGCACATAGCTGATAAGCATAAGCATTTAGAGGTTGCTCTAAGCTCATGGTGAAACAATATAAGATACAGAAAAGTTTTCATTGTCCTCTGCCTTATTTAGTTATTTGAAATATACAGCAACTCAATATGTTCAAAATGCCTAATATACTCAGACTTTAGATTGATCATCAAACATAATCTCTTCTTTAATTAGTGATATGATGAGATTAAATTGTGTATTTTAAGATTTAAAATGTTGGTATCATACTAATCATAAGTCCCTTTTGTATAAAAATTAATTGTAATAATAATTAATGGGGAGCCATGTGGTAGAGAATTCAAAGAATCTCTACACTGTAATTTTATGTAAGCTTACTTTCATGATGCCATGTTCACATAAGCTACAAAAGTGCAATGCTCTTTGTCTTCTATCTTTACCATCTGCTAATTCTTGGAGTCAGGTTTCTTTATGCCATTTTATGTTTTGAATTTCTCTTTGAATATACATAAGAAAACATAGTCTGCTACCCTTCTTCTCTATAATTCTTTTATATATGCCAGCCAAAATGCAAAACAGTTAATGTTATAACCCTGGTGAAATTGCAGTTAGATCCAAAGATATAAACATAACATAATGCTTTATGCAAAGAATTAACTTTTAAGAGTATGGAACAGTGAAATGAAGATTAAACTTTGCCTTGGAAAAGATTGTGCACCCTCTCAATTAGATTGTACACTCTTCCAGGCCTTTCTTTCCTTTCTATTCCCAGCTCTTAATACAGTTCTTGAAACATAGTAGGTGCTTAAAATGTTTATCTACTATTGATATTCCCTGGTTCAAATCCAACCACTAACAATGATTAACTGTGTGGACTACAGCTAAATCCTTTAGTTTTTCTGAATTTATTTATTCAAATATAAAATAGAGTAAATAATTTACTTGTAGTTTGTTCTTTGTTCTCAAATGACATGACATGAAAGTAAGTTGGATTTAAGTGTGGGAGGGCTGTAAAAAGTCATGAGACTAATTTTCTCCTCCAGAATCAACTGGACTCAGTGGTGAGATATAGAAGAAGACTGGAGATGGCTCTGGATGCTGTTGATATAAAATTAAGTAATACTTGTAAAATGGTTTGTAAAATGTAAATATTTTATTAATTACAGTTAATTTTTCTTCCCATCCAGTATGGTTGACATTGTGAGGTATGACTTGCAGTGATGTTTCCCCATTCTAAACATCCTATTATATTCTTATTTCTTCTTTATATTTTGTAACTAATTTCAGTATCATTTTCCCATATATATGGGGTCATTGTGTATTTCAAAGTAATGTAAGAGTTATTGGGGGGGCGGCTAGGTGGCGCAGTGAATAGAGCGCCGGCCCTGGAATCAGAAGGACCTGAGTTCGGAGCTGGCCTCAGACACTTAATCCACACAAACAAAAACCTAGCCGTGTAACCTTGGGCAAGTTACTTAACCCCAATTGCCCTAAAGGGGCGGCTAGGTGGCGCAGTGAGTAAGAGCGCCCGGCCTCGGAGTTGGGATGACCCGAGATCAGATCCGGCCTCAGAAAATGAGCACCCATGCATAAATAATGACTAGCCGTGTAACCTTGAGCAAGTTACTTAACCCCAATTGCTTAAAAAAAAAAAGAGTTATTGGGTATTAATACAATTGATTGAATTAACTACTGAGGCCAAATTAGAGGCGTTTTTAGTTTGGGGAAAGGAATGGTAGTGTGAGAGGAAGCAAAGGGTTAAGTTTCTACAGAACTGTAAGAATTGCTGAAACAAGACTACTGATAAAGAGTACCAGATGGTAGCCATGGGAAGGGTTGGGGCAGTAGCCTTGGAAAGAAGTTGGGTTCCCAGTTCCTAGAGAACTAGATAATACAAAAAATGAAATAATGTAGATAAAAGGAGCTGGAAGCAGCAGGTGGATTTGACCAATCAGAAAGCAGACAGTGGCCTTGGGACACTCAGGCCCAGATAAAGAAACATCTGAAGGGGGTTCAGTATTCTGGGGCTGTTACTGCACTTGCTTAGTGGACCTCATGTATTATGTATGTTATCTAACAAAATTAGAGCCTCATTAGTAATAATTATGGTAATGGATTGAAATTGCTTTGTGCCAATTGGTTGACATTAATGAGGAGATTATGAGCGTGCCTTACCAACCAATGGTAAGGTGGGACAGTTGAGAGAGTGTGGAATTCCCACATTATGGCTTTGTAATCATGGTTTTGTCTTCTGTAACGGTGCTTCTCCCTTCTGGCCCTCAGTCAGATCAGGGATGCCTTTTCTTGCGAGATCATAATAAACTCCTTTCTACTTTCTACCTTAAGAAGATTCTGAATTTAATTTGGCCAAGGGTCTTTACTGTCCCATACAATATTCCATGGTGTGATCATTCTATATTTTCTTCATTATTTTCAGTTTTTCAAACTGGATCTCTGAACTAGAATTTTGTAGAAAAAAAAGTGACAGTCAATTACCATGTGAATTAGTTAAGCTGACCTCTTTCACTCACAATAATTCAGAGAATCATAAAATACTAGCACTTTATAGAATGTTAGAAGTCAAGCACAGTCCCCTTCATAACAACCCAATGATTTCTGAATTCCACATATATACACATAGTGATAGGGAAGTAACTATATCCCAATGTAGCCCTTTGCATGCCTGGGTAGCTCTAATAAAGGGGAAGCTTTTTTTTTCTTTATATTGACATATTTGTTTCTGTTTAGCAATTCACACCCATTGGCTTTTATTGAACTTACGGTAGCAAGTCAACATTCTTTGGTTATAGGTACTGGTTCTTAGTTCAGAAATTGTGGTCTCTTTAACTGTGGTGACCTATTGTATAGAAGTGGATGCATAGGATACTTTGAGGGACGTTGGAATTCATATGAAGAAAGCAACCAATCCAGAAATTGTGATCTGAGTAATTTAAAAGCTATCAAAACTGATGCTTAATATTTTTCCCCTAGTAACCAGAAAGAATTTATATCTCAGCAGTGTAGAGTAAAGCAGAATGGAATAGACCACTTGACCTTCCTCAGCCACTGATATAATTAACCTTCAGTTAGTTGTGGGCCAATTAAGTTTATAAGGTTGAGTTGATATTTTATGTTAATGTTTCTTTCTATTCATTCGGGTTAACCTCTCAAGAGTTCACAGGTAACTTGGACATGGGAGATCTCTGATAGTCGACCTTTCTACAAATATTGTTGATTTGAATTTTCTGGAATGAGAGCTTGGCTTCCTCTGTGTTAATATACTTGTATCTCATTTTCGGATTGCCAGCAGTTCACACAATTTGTATCTGTAGCAACTTGGTTTATCACAATTTTAGCATGTGTGGAACAAAAGTTATATTTTAATAATTCCCAAAGAACTACTAAATAAAGTGAAACGAGTTCCAACCAACAAAGAAATAAAGCCTGGAGAATCAAGCAACAATTATATTTGTCTCCCTATATCTCCAAGGGCCAGTTATACCATCAGTGTTTTTCTCAAGGCTTAAACTATAAAGAGTGTTTTCAGGAAATTCTGACTGAGTCAGTGATAAAGGAACATTGAAAATCATCCTGAATGTTTTCTTTTCATTTTTTCCTTCTCTATTGACAGCAAACTAGTTTAGTACTTTTTTGGCAAGAATTAGGATTCTACTGATTCACAGTGAGCCTGCTGTCTTAAATAAAAAGACATCAGCACGGTCTTGCTGCTGAAAGTATTCCTGTTAGATCCTAGGATTCCGACACATTGAAACCCAGTGGCTTATATGAAAGTGATGAAAGAAGCCTTGAGTAAGCATATTTCATGTGTGCAATATGGAAATTTATAGTGCAGGGCAGTAAAGGACACCCTTCAATGTTGATTGCTCATTCATATTTCACATGATGGAAAAAAATTAAATTCTATTGTTCAAATGAGGGATACCCATCAAAAGATGAAAATGAACTTTCTTCCCTCCCTTGGCTTTCATTTCTCTTGCCATAACTTTGATGGCTATAGTCTAGAATGTTTCATGTTTCCTATTATCTATAGCACAACATAATTTAACTTATTCCTGTTCCATTATTATAGTATTAATATTTAGAACTAGTGCATTTCTTTTGGAATAAATTGAATTCGACTTAGAGGAAATTTCAATTGAAATAAATTATATGCATTCTGTATGTAATTATTTTAGGAGAAGAAAATGCATGGTGTTAGTAGTACAAAACACCCATAAACACCTATAAATGAATGGCATCTTGGCAAATGGAATGTAATACACATATTTCCTGCTAAATATGCAGAATTTCTTCAAATTTTATTGCTTAATACAATGAAATGTGGTTTCCAGGACTTTCTCTTTCTACATTGTCTTTCTTGGTAACAGTAATCCCAATTGCTCCCAGTCGGTTTAATTATCATCTTTATGCAGATTAATCACATATATCTGTATATCTAGTCCAAAGTCCCTCCCTTTAGCTGCAGTCTCACATAGCCAATTTTTTATTATACATTTCAAACCTGATGTCCTGCAAACATCTAACTCAACATGTCTAAAAACGAAATTAATTTTTTCCCAAACCCAATACTCAACCAAACTATTTTTGTTGTTATTTCACTCAAAGGTATTATCATTTTTAAGGGTCTTAGTTTCTTAACCTCAGTTTATCCCTGGCTCTTCACTCACTCTCTTTTCATATAATTGTTATATTATCAAATCTTTTTATTTACCTCTGTATCTTCTCTCATATACAAGAAATTCTCTCAAGTCACATAGTTACCACTTTGGTTCAATCCCTCATTAACACTGGCCTAAAAACTACAACAGCCTTCTAACTGGTATCCCTGAACCAAACCTTGCCCCAGTCTAGTTCACCCTGTACCCTACTGACAAAATAAATTCCCTCACTAAAAGATCTATGTCAATCCTCTATTTAACCAACCTGAAAAACTTCCTGATGCTTTTATGAATCTAATGGAAAACCCTCTATTTCAGGCTTTTAAAACCCTTCACAACAATATACCAATTTTTTTACCAGTCTCATTTTACATTACTCCTCCTCCAACACTTTATAATATGGCCAAATTTTTCTTCACACATGACATTCCCTGTCCCATCTTCATGCTTTTGTTTCAAAAGTTCTTAAGATGTGTGGCCCACACAGTTGGACTTTAGACATCTAAGTAGCTTAGTGGAAAATGTTCTAGACCTTGATTAAGGAAGTTCGGATTTCAAATCTAGTCTCTTAGTCACTTACTATCTTTGTGATCTCGAGTAAGTCATTTAACCTCTATCTGCCTTAGTTTTCTCATCTATAAAATGGGTTTTATAAGATCATCTACTTCTAAGTGTTGTTGTAAGGCTCAAATGGCAAAGTATTCATAAAGCCCTTTGCAAAACTTAAAATGTTATTTACATGCTATTTATGGCTATTGAATTATTGTTATGTTTATAGAAACAAAGTCAATACCCATATTATGTAGGAACCTCACAAATCTCATGTTGGTGTACTGATATCCCATATTCTCTGGGTTTATCTTGTTCACTCGAGCTTGCCATCATAAAACAGATGCATTAAAACTCTTTATGGATCTTGCAAGTAATCCTGTGGAGGAGAAGTAAATTCCTCTTCAGCAATATAACTCAAATTTCTATCCAAAATCTCTTATAACTGCTCTATCAGCAACTTAGAGTAATTCTTTTGATCTTAAATGTAAACATTTATTCAACCATTAAGGCAAACGAAAAATAGTATCTCAGATCCTAATATATTAAAAGAAATGCCCTAATAATAACATATTGTGATATATATACATATATATTTAATATAATATATTTAATATAATATATTAGAAGAAATGCCCTAATAATAACATATCATTATATATATATATATATATATATATATATATATATATATATATATATATATACCCCCCATTCTATGAAGTCTTTTCCAACAGTTCTTTCATCTCTGTCCCTCATGATGATGATGATGACTCCTCTACAAGCCAACTGTTTTCACTCCATCCAATCTTATCTCCTATCTAATCTCCACTTATCCCATTTTCATCCTCTCCCTTCTACTGCCTGGTTCCTTATTGCCTATACAAATATCCATATCTTCCCCAACCTCAGAAATACACCACCTGATCAGCCTATCTGACTAGTTTTCATCTCTCCTCCCTTTTGTGACTAAACCTCTTGAGAAGGCTACTTTGGTGTCTCCAGTTCCTTTACAATTACTTTCTTCAAAATTTTTGTAGTCTGGATTCTGATCTCATTCAACTAAAACTACTCTTTCCAAATTTATTAATGATTTTTCAGTTGACAAATCAAAAGTCTTTTCTCATTACTCCTCTTTCTTGACCACTCTGTAGGCTTTGGCACTGTTGATAAACCTCTTCATTTTATTTTATTTTCTCTAGGTTTTCAAGAAATTGCTCTTTCCTAGCTCTCCTACTTTTCTCAGTGATCTTTGTCTATCTTCTTTATTGTATTTTCATCCTTGTCACTCTTGCTAGTAGAGAGAGTCTCCCAAGACTCTGTTCTGAGACCTCTTCTTGCTCTAGCTTATTTTGTTTGGTAATGTCATCAGTTTTAATGGCCATTTTTCCTAAGTTATGGAATAATATTAGCATTTCGATAATAGACTATACTAAAGAAGATTATTGCACAGGGAGTTGCAAATCTATTATGTATGTGTGATTCCCTTTAATATGTAATAAGGTTATAAATATAAATTTCTTTTCCCTCCTTTTTTCTTCACCCTTCATGCAAGAGATGGCAACCATTAGACATAAACAGGTATACACACACATGCATACATATATATGCAAGCATACACACAAAAATATAGATATATAGATGTAAAATTCTTCTATATATCCTTCCATTCTTCAGTTCTTTCTCTGGATACAGATAACTTCTTACTTATGTCATTTTTAGTTAATTTAGGTTTAAGTTTACATCATTTATTTCCACAAGATTTTGAGTTACAAATTTTCTTCCCATTTTTTCCCTACCCTCCACCCTAAAACAGCAATCACACTAAATATCCCCTCCCCCAATCTGCTCTCTCCTATATCTTCCCCCATTCTCCCTTCAAAGTTATTCTTAAAACAATATTGCTATTACTCTTTGTAATGATGCCTTGGTTCTGCTTTTTTCACTATTCATTGTTTCATGCATTTCCATGTTTTTCTAATATCACTGAAGTCATCATTTCTTATAGCATAGTAGTATTTCATTGTAATCATAGATTATCTCTATGAAGATGAGTCTTCACTCTATTTGGTCAAACGTAACCTCTCTCCTGACCTCAATATTGCATCTCCAAATATGTATTTAATATGTCAAATCAGATGTCTTGAAGAACTCTGATATTCAACATATGCAGAGTTTAATTCAATATCTCTCTATACCTCTTAAGGTCCTCCATTCCTAACTTCCCTGTTACTGTCAGGGGCACTCCCATTGCACCTATGTGCAATCCTTGACTTCTTTCTTTCTAAGTTTCCACATTAAATTAGTTTTCAATTCCTCTCTTTTCTACTTTTAAAATATTTCCTGCTTATATCTCCTTTATTCTTACAGTCACATCTGATGCTAGCTGTCTATGCCTGGTCTATTGTAATAATCCACTTTTTTCAATTTATTAATTCATTTTTAGTTTCCAACTTTAATTCCCACAACACTTTGAGTTACAAATATTCTCCCCATCTTTCCCCTACCACCCACCCCATGATAGCGAGCCTACTGAATACCCCTTCCTCCAATATGTTCTCTCTTATATCCTTTCCCAATCTCCCCCCTAACTTTCTAGTAGGGCAAGATGAATTTCCATACCCCAGTGCCTGTATATCTTATTTCCCATTGCATGTAAAAAACAATATTTTTAACATTTGTTTTTGAAACTTTGATTTCTAAATTCTTTTCTTTCTTCCCACCTCACTCACCCCCACTGGGAGGACATGCAATTTAATATAGGTTGTACATGTGTAGTTATACAAAGTGTTCCAATAGAAGTTATATTGTGAAAGACTAAATATACTTATCTCCATCCTATCCTGCCCCCAACTTATTCTTGGTTCTACTTTGACCATGTACCTTTTCAAAATGTTTACTTCTAACTACCGTCTCCCCCAATCTGCCCTCCCTTCTATCTTCAACCTTTTTATTCCCTTTCCTCCTACTTCTGTAGGGTAAGATACCCAATTGAGTGTATATGTTATTCCCTGCTCAAGCTAAATTAAGTGAGAGTAAGGTGATTTTTGTGCCTACCCTCCAAGACTATTCCACAATTTCCCATAGGTATTATTTCCACAATTACTTTAATTTTGTCACCCCCAGGAGAATGCAAGCTCTGTGAAGGCCCATTTTTTGGTTTTGTTTTGTCTTTGGCATTTCTTTATATGCACAGCACTTAACACAATGCATAACACATATTAGATGATTACTAAAATGGTAACTGACAGACTGACTGAAAACTCATATCACTCTTTCCCATCAATAAGCTCAAAATCTCTAGTGAAAAATAGATACATATTTAGAGGAACCTGAAAGAAAAGAACATGGGGGTCAGGGGCAGCACCTCCACAGTGCTCCAGCCCACACCACTTCAAAATCATGTAAAAGGGGGACTCTGAACAACTTCTGGAGCTCCAGAACCCACAGAATGACACAGAGAAGCTAACCTCCCAATGAGGACAGTCCAGCAGCCCGGCAGGGAACGGCCAGTGCAGTGCTCTGAGAGCCTAGCCTAGGCCTGTGTGAGTCTGAGGTTTTAGCCACAGGGCAGCCGATTCAGCAGCCAGCAGGAGGGACCCCAGAACACCAGTAGCTGTGGCTTTTCCAGAATTTCCAACAAAGTGAGAGGTTCATGCCTTATGGACTTTGGGACTAGTATTTGGGAGCACATCAGCTTCTTCCCCTAGAGGCTAGAAGTGGTTGAGGAGGTGTGGCACAAAGGCCATATTGCAGCTTCAGTTGCAGCTTCAGCTCCTGGCCTGCAAACTCTAGGGGGATCCAGCGATCAGTCTGGGGAGGGGGGGTAATTGCTCTTGCTTTAATCTCCCTGGATCTGGATTGTGGTCTGGGGTGGAGGTCTTAGGGTGTGTGTCTAGCTTGCCAGAGTGTATGGGGGCTTTAGGGAGGGCACCCAAATAATACTTATGGCAGTTGAGAAGACCCCAATGTTTGGGAAGGAAGCTCCAAGCTCTGGTGGCAGAGTCTTACTTTGGCAACAAGCCCAAAATTCAAGTAAATAAGTGGCAACATGCCTAGGCAAAGGAAAGAAAATAAACAGAAAAATTCAACATAAGACTCCTAATTTGGGGGCAAATAAGATCGAAGCATGGAACAGCAGGAGGACTGTGAGGTCAGAACTCCTAAACCAAAAGCCCCAAATGAAAATATGAAAGGGTTACAGGCCATAGAAGACCTTAATAAGGATTTTAAAAACCAAATAAGAGAAGTGGAGGAAAAAATGGGAAGAGCAATGAGAAGGATGCAGGAAAAGTATGAAATGAGAGTCAACAGCCTAACTGAGGAAAATAACATCTTAAAAATGGACTAACTCAAGTGGCAAAAGAGGCTCAAAAAGGCAATGAGGAGAAGAATGCCTTAAAAAGCCAAATATGCCAGCAGGAAAAAGAATCTCAGAAGCTCACTGAGGAGATTCATTCCTTCAGAATTAGACTGGAGGAAATGGAAGCTAGTAACTTTATGAGAAATCAAGATTCTGTTAAACAAATCCAAGCAATTGAAAGAATAGAAGGCAATGTGAAATATCTCATGGTAAAAACCGCTGACATGGAAAATAGATCCAGAAGAGATCATTTTAAAATTATTGGACTACCTGAAAGCCAGGATCAAAGAAAGAACCTAGAAATCACCCTTCAAGAAATTCTCAAGGAAAATTGCCCTGATGTTTTAGACCCAGAGGGCAAAATAGGTTGAAAGAATCCGCAGATCAACTCCTGAAAAGATCCCAAAAAGAAAACTCTTAGGAATATTATAGCCAGGTTCCAGAATTCCCATATCAAGGAGAAAATACTACAAGGAACCAGGAAGAAACAATTTCAATATTGTGGAAACACAATCAGAATAGCACAGGACCTGGCAACTTCTACACTGAGGGTTCAAAGGGTATGGAATATGATATTCCACAGGGGAAAGGACCTGGGAATAAAACCAAGAATTACATACCCAGCAAAACTAAGTACCTTGTTTCAGGCAAAAATTTGGTCATTTAGTGGAATAGAGGACTTTCAAGCATTAATGAGGAAAAAACCAGAGTTGAATAGAAAATTTGACATTCAGACACAAGAAGTAAGAGCACAGAGAGGGTAAACAGGGAAAAGAAATCAAAAGGAACTAATCAAATTTGAACTATTTACATTCCTACATGGAAAAACAATAGCTGTGATTGATGGAACCATTCTCAGTATGAAAATAATTGAAGAAGGGTGTATGGGCATATGAATACATATGTGAATGTGTGTATATATGTTTACACATATACATGGATAGAAGCCACAGGTCGAATTTGGTGGGAAGGGATGATACTTAAGGGGTGAATTTAAGAGGTGAGAGAGGAATGTGGCAAGAGGAGATGGGGAGAGACAGGGTAAGGTAAATTATGTCAAGTAGAAGAAGCAAGGGGAAGTGGTTGCAGGGGAGGGGAAGAACAGGAAGGCTAAAAGGCAAAGCCATATTCTCATTGAGTTTGTCAAAGAGAGAGAATGACATACATACTAAATGGGATATCTCACCCTGCAGAAGAGTAGGGGGGAGGGGATGAGAGGGGTGAGCATGGCTGGGAGGGCATGCTGGGGGGAGGGGAGGTTGGCGGCACCCAATTTTGAAGAGGGACAGGGACAAAGTAAGGAATGGACCAGGTGGGGGTGGGATGGTTCAGAGGGAAATATAGTCAGTCTTTTACAATATATATATATATATACTAGGGTAATGTTTTGTATAGATATACATGTACAACACATACTGAGTTGTTTATCTTCCCAGTGGGAGTGGGTGACAAGGGACAAAGGGAATGGATCTGGAAATCAAAGATTTAAATTAAATGTTTTAAATATATATATATATATATATATATATATATATATATACTATGATTAATACTATTTTGCTTTTAACTGTGAGATAAGATGTGCCAGCATTGGGGCACAGAGATTCACCTTGCCCTAATGGAATATTTGAAAGAGGTATGGGAGAATATATGGGAGAGAGCAGACTGGATGAGGGTATATCCTGTGGGACTGAGGTGGTTGCAGTGGAAGGGAGGAACAGGAGGGCAAAAAGGTAAAACCTTATTCTCATTGAATTTGGACCAGGGATAGAATGACATGCACAGTAAACAGGGTGTCCCACCCTACAGGAGTGTGTGGGGGATGTGGAGGGGGAAAGTTGTAGAGGTGAGGGTGGGCTGGGGGGGAGGAAAGTTGGAAGCACCCACTTTTGAAAAGGGACAGTTTCAAGGTGTGGAGTGGACCAGGTGGGAGGTGGGAAGGGAGGGTAGGAAATATAGTCAGTCTTTTACATTACATCTAATATGATAATGTTTTGCATAGCTACACATGTAGAGCATATACTGAGTTGCTTATCTTTTAAGATCAAATTTTTAAATATACATATATATATATATATATAAATACTTTGATTAATACTATTTTGCATATAATTCGGAAATAAGATGTGCAGGCAATGGGCCTCGGGAACTCACCTCACCCTACTGGAAAAGTCAAAGGGTGTATGGGAGAAGAGATGGGAGAGAGAAGATTGGTTGAGGGGATATCCTGCATGACTATTATTCTGGGATGGTGGATAGGGGAAAAAATGGGGGAAAAAATTTAACTCAAAATCTGATGGAAATGAATGATGTAAACCAGAAGTTAATACAGCATTTGGAAGAAAGAAAGAAAGAAGATGAAAAAGAAGAAAAATTATTCATATGGTGAAAAAATATTCTTTTTCTCATACCAGAACCTAAGAAATTGATCTGCCAGGCTTTCTGTGAATTATATTTCCTGGTCCAAAGGAAATAATAATTCAGAAAGATAGAAGGGCAATGTAAATCCCTCCCTGGGAACACATGTATTCTCTCTTTTGTTTTTTTTGTATTAATACTCCATAGTTCTTTCTAAGGATACAGGTAGCTTTTTCAAATCACAACATACTCTTCCTTCTTTTTTGTTGTTTTGCTTTGTTTCTCCTTTTTGTGGTTTGTCTCATTGGTTCTAATTCTCCTTTACAACATAAGTAATGTGGAAACATGTTTAATATGAAGGTATATGTAGAGCCCATATCAGATTACATACTGTCTTGGGGAACAGGCAGGAGAGGAAGTGGGAGAAAATTTAAAACTCAAAACCCTATGGAAGTGAATGTTGAAAACTAAAAAATGAATATATATTTTAAAAAGAAAATGAAAACACCAAAAAGAAAAGCTACTCTTAAAATAAATCCCCAAACAGAATAAAAATTATACCTTCCTAATGAGGATTATTTAAATAATTTACTTAATTGTTGATAATATAAAGATGATATTTATAATTTAGTGTTCTGCAGAATTTCATGTGACTTTACTATTATTGGTAACACACATTAAAAAATAAAAATAGAACTTTCAGAATTGAAGTTGTGGTCTAAATTTCAGCATAAGGAAACTGTGCTCACACTGCAATTTCCCTATTTTCTGTAAAGTTGTAAACAGAGCAGTTTATCTGTCATCCAATACTTTAGAACCCACATAAATATGAGATTCTTGTTTGCCTACAAGGACCAGAAGTAAATGAAATTAATATGCACAATCTATAAAAGCAAATTAAAAATAATTCACCTTAACCTAATAAAATATAAAATGCAAAATAAGTTGGAGAAGTAGGTGTGATGGTCCATTCAAATATTGCCCTGATCTAACACACAAGGCTTCCAGGAGTACATGTTTAGTAAAGCAAAAGTAGTTAGCTTCTAATAATATATTTAACATATTGAAATTGAGACCATGGCCTTAACCTATAGGATGTATTATATACTAGCACTTTACATGTCTGTCAAATATACTTGATTAGAATAAAGGAGAGTACCATATGAAATTACAGATATAAGGAGGCCTTCATTATTATATATTAGATTATATTAGAAGTATATATATGTGTGGTATCAAATACTGCTATGGGTGGTGCTATATGACTTATGACTTCCTAGTACACTATTTTTTGTTGTTGTTTTCCTTTTTTTGCTTCCTCTTCCTTATTTTCTTTGTTCATTGTTTTATTTTCCAGGATTTTATTTAATACATATATAGAGAAAGATAGATGTAGATATAGAGATAGATAAATACATATCTATCTCTATCTCTATTTCTATATCTATATTCAAGGTTTTGAGTTCCAAATTCTATCTCTCCATCCTTCCTCTTGGCATGGGGCTTAGCTGCTAGCCTGGCCCAAGGATGGGGCCCTGCTGCTGGATTGCTATGAATACAGGGTCTCCCTACTGGTAATCCCCAGAGGCAGGATCTCCCTGTTGGTCAGCCCCATTGTCATTACCTTATATAGCATGTAAGTATGGCAAATAGTTTGTGCAAGGCACACATAATTATTAGATAAAAGTTTTTGGATATGAATGTAGAAATCCTGTCTCTAAGGCCAATAAATATCCAGGTTCACCCAACTTTTACACTATAGGTTTGGGTTGGTTATTTTTTGGTAATTTGTTTTTGTAAATTTAATGCCTACCACATCAGAAAATTCCAGTATAAGAAATTTTAATTAAGCATAAGGAAGGAATTTTGGACAGGGAGTATAGGAATTTCATTGAGCAAGGTAATGAACATATATGGTATACTTTTAAATATAACAGTTGTGTATGATCAGATGATATGATTTACTTGTGTTATTATCTAACTGTAGTGTGTCAGACCAGAGAACAAGTCTAGTTTTCTTTCATCCATATGATTCTAAAATTTCTTATACTCAAAGTTATGTATCTTTAGGATACTTTTTTTTTGCATTTTGGAGGGCAATTGTGATTAAGTAACTTGCCCAAGGTCACGCCGCTAGGTTTTTATTTGTGTGTGAGTTAAGTGTCTGAGGCCAGATCAGAACTCAGGTCCTTCTGACTCCAGAGCCAGAGCTCTACTCATTGCACCACCTAGCTGCCCCAAGGATATTTCTTTAAAAGATTCACCAACAAACAATTTAGACAATGTTTCTTGTCTTTCAGCTTAACCACCAAAATTGTAATTTGAATGTCAATGTCTACCAGATCTGTATGTGTGCATGAATTTCTACATTCTGTCCCTTTTTGCATATTTTAATTTATTAGGTTAAAGTAAATTATAATGTCCCATTGCTTTAGCAGATTGTGCAAATTAATTCTCTTTTTCTATAATGCTGGTTAGAAAAATAATGCTGATTTATTCTTTATTTGCACAGTAAGACGTTCAAATAATATTTTGGCTGCTTCCAGCCACTTTGAAAAAAAGATCAAATTGTGACCACTTCAATATTTCCTTATTACTGTCTGTTTTCGAAACCTGATGAGTTGACTCCATAATTTATTCTATATTTTAGCTGGCTTTGAATGGAGTGAAGTACAGAATTTAAGAGATGTTTTAGAACTTTGGATATTGGATCTTCTCTTCAGGTCATTCTTCTTAAAGTGAGTAAACCTTGGAAAGTAAAACATGCAAAAAAAGTACAAAAATGAACTTCTCCTAGTAAACTTGGCCATTTTTTTTCTTTTCTTTCTTTCTGTCTTTTCTTTTCTCCCTGGAAACATCATTTAGAACGACCTTAGGGTCTCCAAACAAATTCTTCATAATTTCCTAGTCTTTTTTCAGTAAATTCCTATTTGTTCCCCACTAGGTCCATTCACTGTTATGTAATATCAATGAGTATACAAACAGGAATTCATTGCTGCAAGCATGAGAAATAGAAAGTACTGGGGAGAAAAATAATGATTATTTATTTACTACTATGTAATATTCTTCCACTTCTCACATTATTTTTTCCTTAAATATTAGGACACATAAGTGTTGTTAGTGTTGAGAAATTTAATTTAATTCCCAAAATTATAGGTCTAACTTTTTAAACCAGTTGAATACATATATATATACACAACATATGTGTACATTTATATCTTGTAATTTAACATATAAAATACATGAAATAGTGTGTAAATATGTATTTATACATATTATGTAATTATCTCTCTTTTTGAGAAAACTTAAAAAAATATGATAATTGTATGTACTTCTGTTATCACATGACTTAAAAGGAAGGAAATGTAACAGTGAACAGTCCATGTCTAATTATAATTTACAAATGTTTTATCAGTCTTAACTTTTAATTTCTTCTTTAAAAAATTATGAAAATCATTAATCCTAAAAGTTGCTTCTCTCTTTTTCAAATAAACATATTATTCTTCTTTTCACCTTAGAAGGATGAGTGCTCTGTCCTAAAGTGTCCAATCACAAGGTTGTAAAGTTAGATGAAAATGTCCTTCCTTCTCCCAGCCCTGCTTTTCTCTTTTATCATTACTGTTCCACAGACAAACATGCCACCACTCAAAAAGGCAATGATGCTGTTTTTGCAGTTGATTCAATGGTGTGCTCATAAACATTTAATGACCAACTTTCTGGAATTAAAAAAATGCATGCACAGCATAATATGCTTTTAAATTTAAGTTGCATATTAATATTTCTTCATCACTTTTTTTAAAACATGGCATTCAACTAAACAACAAATCAAGCTTCAATTTAAAAGGATCTGCTGATTTCCAAGGTCTAAATGCCCACACTGAAAGTTAAAAAAATGGGAACTAATCAACTAGTACAAGATGCTTCTAGCACTCTGCCCCCCCCATCCCCAATGACTCAAAGCTTCACTCTCTGTATAACAATGAGTTATAGTTGAAAGATGACACTAAATTGCCAGAAAACATGCATTTGAACTCATTGTCCTTCTCCACAAACCCTCCCCTCTTTCTGACTTCTGTATTACAATTGAAGACACCATCATTCTCCCAGTAATTCAGGCAAACAACCTAAGTGTGATCTTTAGTTCCTGGTTAAGGCTATACATGTAATCTTTGCAACATCTCTCATAAAATTCCTCTCCTGTCCCCCAATATTGGCAGCAATCTGTTGCAGGTGCTTGTCAAGCACACCTTGGATTACTGCTATAGCCTGCTGCTAGCTGTTCTACCAACTTCTCTCTCTCCCCATTGCAGTATATATTCCACTCAACTGTCAGTGTGATCTTCCTAAGGTTTGATCATATCAGCACTCCCTTGTGACTCCCTGTTCAATTCAGGACCCAAAATAAAACCCTAAATTTACTTTTAAAGCCTTTATTAATCTGATTCCCTTCCTACCTCTGCAGTCTCCTTTAATCTTGCTCCTCTCCTGGTGGTCTATAATCCAATGACTCTGGCTTCCTCATTCTTCTTTACATGACACTCCATCTCTTGATTACAAACATCTTTTCCTAGAGTTATTCAACTATTTCTACCTTATATTTTCTCCTCATATCCATCTTCTGTATGTGTATGTATAAGTGTATTGTGCATATATGTATAAATATGCACATATGTATGTATATGTAAACACACACTCACTGAACTCTGTTAGTTTAAAGGCAAGAGTTGGAGAGGAGGAGAGAAAGACTATGATCCAGGAAATATAATTGTTGAAGAAGGAAATGAAATAGGCTAAAATGTGTAGACCATAACCATCAGAATCTTGACTGAGTGATAAATGTGGATTTAATTAGACTCAGAGGAAGAACACTTATTGCTTGATCATGGTAGAGAAGTGACAGAGAACAGGGAAGAGTATTTTAACTCCTCATTTCAACAAATGAGTTCAGGGAAATTAGTGAAAATGTAATGAGTGTAAAGGTCCCCATGGCAGCTATGTCATCAATAGACAACCAAATCTCAGTGAGTATAAGATGAATGGAATGAGAAAGGAAAAGTTTTAAGATGAGATGTAGTTTGTTACTTTTTTTCATTACTTTGTTTTGTTTTATGATTTCATGATTTCTCATAATGTCATTAGCTTACATTCATTCCATTTTAATTTTTAAGGAATTATTTTTTCAGTCAACTTTTAGACCTCCTTTTCCATTTGGCCAATTCTTTTTTCAAGGAATTCTTCTCATGGCCTTTCTAGATTTCTTTTATCATTTGATCAAGTCTGTTTTTTAAGGTGTTATTTCCTTTAGTGTAATTTTATGTCTTATTTACCAAACTATTGACTTTTTTTCATTAATTTCTTTGCATCACTCTCATTTCTCTTTCCAATTTTTATTATACTTCTCTTACCTGATTTTCTTTGTTTCTTCTTTTTTTAATATGCTGGTCTTTATTAATTTGCTTGTCTACTTTTGGTTTACAAGATTCAATTCCACAATTCCTTGAGTTTCAAAATTTCTCTCCCTCTGTCCCCTCCACCCCCCATGACAGCATACAATCAAGTATAAGATATGCAAACACTTTCAAGTTAGACATTAGTCAGGTTATAAAGAAGGATTGTATCACATGGAATGAACAATGGGAAAGAGGAAATAAAAGTAAACAAGAAAAATAAAAAGATGAGGTAGTTTGCTTCAATTGCATTCTAACTTAGTCTGCTCTAGTTCTTTCTCTGAATGTAGACATTTCTCTCCAGGATGAATCTTTTGGGGTTGACTTATATCACTGCATTGCTGAGAAGAGTCCAGTCTATCAAAGTTGGTCATTAAACTTACGTTGTGTCTGTAATTGTGTACAAATTTTTCATGGTTCTACTCTTCTCACTCAGCATCAGTTCATATAAGCCTCTCCAGGTAAATACAAAGTCAATCTGCTCCTCATTTCTAATAGCACCATAGTATTCCATTATATACGTATACGACAACTTGTTCAGCCATTCCCCAATTGATGGGCACCCCCTTAATTTCCAATTCTTTGCCACCACAAAAAGAGCTGCTATAAAAATTTTTGTACATATGGGTCTTCCTCCTGCTTCTGTGATCTCTTTGGGATACAACCCCAGATGTCTTATTGCTGGGTCAAAGGTATGAAATCATTTATAGCCCTTTGGGCATAATTCCAGATTGCTCTCCAGAATGTTTAGATCAGTTCACAATTCCACTATCAATGCATTAGTGTTCCACATTTTCCATATCCTCTCCAGCATTTTTTATTTTTCTGTTTTGTCATCTTAGCCAATCTGACTGGTGAGATGTAGTACCTCAGACTTGTTTTGATTTGCATTTCTCTAATCAATGGTGATTTAGAGCATTTCTTCATATGCTTATAGATATCTTTAATTTCTTTCTCTGAAAACTGCCTGTTCATATCATTTGGCCATTTATCAATTGGGGAATGACTGGTATTCTTATAGATTTGACTCAATTCTTTGTACATTTTAGAAATGAGTCCTTTAACAGAGATAGGGGTTGCAAAAATTCTTTCCCAATTTCCCACTTCCCTCTTAATCTTGGTTACATTGGCTTTGTTTGTACAGAAGCTTTTCAATTTAATGTAATTAAGATTATCCATTTTGCATTTTATAATGCTCTCTAATTCTTGTTTGGTCATAAAGTCTTCCACTCTCTTCAAATCTGACAGGTAAACTATTCCTTGCTTTCCAGGATTACTTGCAGTATCAGCCTTTATACCTAGATCATACACCCATTTCGACTTGATTTTGGTATATGGAGTTAGATAATGGTCTATACCCAGTTTCTGCCATACTATATTCCAGTTTTCCCAGCAGTTTTTGTGAAATAGTGCATTCTTATCCCAAAAATGGGGTCTTTGGGTTTATCAAAAAATAGATTACTATATTCATTAATTGCTGGATCTCGTCCGCCCACTCTATTCCATTGATCCACTACTCTATTCTTCAGCCAGTACCAAGTACTTTTGATAACTGCTGCTTTATAATACAGATTAAAATCTGGTATAGTTAGTCCACCTTCTGTAGCATTTCTTTTCATTAATTCTCTTGATATTCTAGACCCTTTGTTCTTCCAAATAAATTTTGTTACTATTTTTTCTAGCTCTATAAAATAGTTTTTTGGTAACTTGATTGGTATGGGACTAAATATATAATTTAGTTTAGTTAAAATTGTCTTTGCAGTTGATCTTAGATTATCCTAGAGAATCAAGTAAAAAACTACTTGAGACAATAAATGAATTTGGCAAATTTCAGGATATAAAATAAACCCACATAAATCCTTGGCATTCCTGTATATTTCTAATGAAATTCAACAGCAATAGATAGAAAGAGAAATCCCCTTTAAAGTTACTGTAGACATTACAAAATATTTTGGAATCAAACCTGCCAAAACAAACTCAGGACTTACATGATCACAACTACAAAACACTTTTCACGTAAATAAAGTCAGATCTAACTAATTGGAAAAACATCAATTGCTTGTGGCTCGGTCGAGCTAATATAATAAAAATGACAATTTTACCTTACCTGATTTTCAAAGTAAGAAAATGTGTTCTTCCATAGCTTGAGACCAACTCATATTTTTCTTGGAGATCTTAGATGTAGGAGCTTTGACTTTATTGTTTTCTTCTGAATGTGTGTTTTGATTTTTCTTGTCACCAAAGTAAGTTTTTATAGTCAGATTTTGTTTTCTCATTTCCTCAGCTTATTAATTGATTTTTATAATCTTTGTTAAGGTAGGGTTATGCTTCCAGGTCGAAGGGCGAACTGTCCCAACTTTTATGGGTTTTGTGAAGCTGTTTTCATAGATATTTCTAGGGACCTATAAGTTTTCAGTCTTTCTAAGGCGGTATGATTTAAGGAGAAGTGTTTACTCCCCTCCTTTCTAGTGCTCTGCTCTGTGAGCAGTCACAAGCACTCTTTTCTGCCCCAGAACGGTGAGAAGGGTTCCCCCTCAACTGCTACCACACTATGACCCATATCTAAGTGTGGGCAAAGCCATAGAGTCCTGCCTCAGTGCTAGCAAAGAGACCTCTGTAATCTCCTTCGGATCAGTTTTTCAACCCCCTAACTGTCTGTGGACTGAGAGCTCTGGAAGCCACCATTGCTGCTGCTGATTCAGTCCCTCTCAAGGCCCGTTTTGAGTTTGCTGGGGGGCCCAGTCTGTGTTGGCATAGTCTGTTCTAGACTGCATTTTTGTCTCACCTTGGTACAACAGACCTCTCTTTTTGACCTTCCAGGCTGTCTTGTGCTGGAAATTTGTATCACTCTGTCTTTTTGTGGGTTCTGCTGCTCTAGAATTAGTTTAGTCATTTTTAAAAGGTTTGGAGGGGGGTGTGAGAGAGCTTAGGCTAGTCCGTGCCTTTAACCCACCAACTTGACTCTGTTCCCAGTTTGTTACTTTTGGAGAAGGCATTCCAGGAAGAATAGTGTGTGTGTTGGATAGATTTATATTAGAATGGTGGATTGATTAAGTTAAGGGACAATATGAAAAATTTTATAGTTCTTAGTTTCCAAGTCATTAAGAAGATAAAATAATTGTAAAATCTTACAACTGAGTCTTCTAATTCCTTATCAGGAAGTCAATCAAGTGAGTATTTTATTAAGTATGTACACAATATGTCAGAAACTGCTATTTAAAAAAAATTAAAAAGGAAAAAGTAAACAGTTCTTGACTAAAGGCACTTGCCTTTACAAAGTACAAACAAAAAACAAAACAGCATATATTGGCGTTTACAAAATATAAACATGCATATATAAGTATATATGTGTGTATATATATATATATATATATATATATATATATATATATATATATATATATATATATATATATATATACACACACATACATACATCCACACACAAAGAGAAGGTAATTTTATATGGCATGCACTAGCAGCTGAAGTGTTCAAGAAGGGCCATATATAAGAGGCAGTATTTAGCAAGCTTTAAAGCAATGTAGAGGTTCTAAGTAATTTCATTGAGGAGGGAGAACACTCTAGGCAGGACAGCTTGTGCCAAGGCATAGATATGAGACATGCAGTATCACACAGAGAAGAATGCCAGTCTGACTGGATCAAAGAATAAAAAAAATGGAGATGATGAAGACTTGAAATATAGGATTTGATGATATTATGAAGTTTTTTAAATATCAGAGTTATGTATATTTGACCCTAGAAGCATTGATTAAGATCTGTACTTTTGGAAAGTCAATTTGGATACTGTGAGAAGGATAGATTTGAGGTTCTCAAATTTAGTTGGCCTGCAGCCCCCTTAAAAAAAATTACTCACCACCACCCTCCCTGGAAATTTCCTTTCCTTAACCTTTTTTTTAAAATTCGTATCACCTGAGGCTTCTTCTGCCCCCTTGGATCTTTCCAGCCCATCCCCCTCTCACAATGGGCAATGGTGGATAGCCCATTTTGGGAATCTATGGATTAGAGAGACATAACAACAACTGTCACTTAAACTTTACAAATATTATCTAATTTTATCTTATTAATAAACTAGAAGATATATATATCATTATCCCCATTTTGGAGACAAGAAAACTTAGGTATAAAGGTTAAGAAAATTGCCCAGGGTCCCACAGCTAATAAAACCTAACGATGGATTTGAATTCAGCTCTTCCTGACTACACTTACACCTTTTCATATTTCAGTAGTCTGTATGAAAAATATAGGCAATCTCTGAATTAGGGAGGTGTTTGACTAAGAAGACATAATGTGATAAGTGCACAATAACATGTGGAGATTAATGACTTGGCAATTGAAGTAGAATGAGGAATTAAATACGACTCCAAGAGTAATCACTATTGCATGAAGAGGAGGTAACCTATGTCCATATGAATACTATATCAAAAGATTAAAAATTATGTGTAGATCTTAGCAGGTTGATAAAGCTTAATGTAAGGATGACAGATTTTACTTTTTATGTCCTGAGGACTATGCTAACAATGTTCAAATGGGCTGATCACCATGGAATCAGGGACCCTTATTTAATCAGGACTAGTATACAGTCCAGAAAAGAAATGGCCACGGTTCTCCTCAGATGATACCCCCTTGAAGTGCTGAAAATGGCCAAACCCCTGGAACCAGCTCTGAAAGAAAGCACTGCAAAAAAGATCTGAAATATGGGACAGTAGCCCTCACCCCCTATATACCAGGAACAGAGCCCAATTTTAATGTAAATTTAAAGGTAAAAAAAGAAGCTGGAGAATGGAGGAAACAACAGCAAGAAACACTATATAAAAACATTCTAAGGTTACATGGAAAATGCATACATCAGAAGAAGGTAATGAAGCCTCAAAGGAAAAAAAAAGGAGGCTGGAAAAAAGCCAAAAAGTATTCCTGGAAACAATTTAAAAATGATCTTCAAAATGAGAGTAGTACAATAAAAAAAAAAAAACATTAAGAAATGACAGATAAGGGAGAAAATTATCAAATGACCTAATATTGAGAGCTAGTTAAGAGAGGTGCAAAAAAACAAAGAAGAAAATAACACTTTAAAAAAAGATAAATGGTCAAATGGAAGAAGTGACTAACTTCTATATAATAGCAATTGGGGTTAAGTAATTTGCTCAAGGTTACACGGCTAGTCATTATTTATGTGTGGGTGCTCATTTTCTGAGGCCAGATTTGATCTCAGGTCATCCCAACTCCGAGGCCAGTGCTCTTACTCACTGCACCACCTAGCCGCCCAGAATAACTTCTTAAAAGGCAGAATTGAATAGATGAGAAAAGAGGATAAAAAGCTTATTGAATAAAATAATTCTGTACAAATTAAAAATGGGAAAGTAGAAGCTAATATTTCAGGAGACATCAATAATTAAACAAAACTAGAAATAATTAAACAGAGAAATGACTGACTTGCAAAGGAGAATTTTAAGAATTATGGGAAGGGGGGAGGAGCCAAGATGGCAGAGTAGAAACAGCATTTCCAATGTGCTCTGCCCCACACAAATTTCAAACAATGTGAAAGGGGACTATGAACAACTTCTGGAGCCACAGCACCCACAGAACGGCACAGAGAAGCTAACCTCCTGCTGAGGACAGCCCAGCAGCCCTGCAGGAGCAGCCAGCTCAGCACTCTGAGAGCAGGCAGCGCAGCGCACTGGGAACCAACAGCAAGGCCGCAGAGCTGAGCCCAGGTCCGAGGTTTTAGCCCCAGGGCGGCCAGGCTAAATATAATAATACTAAATAAATAATACTTTCACATTGCTTCTATTTTTTCACTTGTTTGGATTTGTTTAATAGTATCTTGATTTCTCATATAGTCACTAGGTTCCATTTGTTCCAATAGAATTCTGAAGGAATTATTCTCTTCAGTGAGCTTTTGAGATTCTTTTTCCATCCAGCAAATTCGGCTTTTTAAGCCATTCTTCTCCTCACTGACTTTTTGAGCCTCTTTTGCTATTTGAGTTAGTTTATTATTTTCTCTTTTTAATTTTTTTTAGTTTACATCATTCATTTACACAAAATTTTGAGTTACAATGCAGCCAGGAAGAAACAATTTGAATACTGTGGAAACACAATCAGCATAACAAAGGATCTGGAAGCTTCTATACTGAGGGCTTGAAGGGCTTGGAATATGAAATTCTGGATGTCATAGGAGCTGGGATTAAAACAAAGAATCACCTACCCAGCAAAACTGAGTATCATGTTTCAGGGGGAATTACAGAAATTCAATGAAATAGAGGACTTTCGTGTACTCATGATGAAAAAACAGAGTTGAATAGAAAATTTGACATTCAGATACAAGAAGTAAGAGAAACATGGAAGGTTAACAGGGAATAGAAACCATGAGGAACTTACCAAAGTTAAACTATTTACATTCCCATATACAAAAATGATAATTGTATCTTATGAAACTTTTCTCAGTATGAGGATAGTTGAAGGTAACATAAATGTGTGTGCGTGTATATACATGTGTGTACATACATATGTATATCTATATAGGAGGGTATATGAGCATATGAATACATATGTGAATGTGTGTATATATATATAGAAGCATATATAGACAGAGAGCACAGGACCAATTGAATAGGAAGGAATGTTACTTAAAAGGTGAAATTGAGAGGTGAGAGAGGAATATAATGAGAGGAGATAGGGAGAGACAGAAGGGGGTAAGTAATCTCATATAGAAGAGGCAAGGGGAAACCTAAAATGGAGGGGAAGAACAAGAAGGCAAAAGGGAATGGGTCAACCTTTCTCTCATTGAATTTGGCTTAGGGAGAAAATGACATATATACTAAATAGGGTATCTCACCCTACATGAAATTAAGGAAAAGGAGATGAGAGGTGCGATGATGGAGGGCAGGGCAGGTGAGGGGGGGAGGGTAGCTAGAAGCACACACTGGGGGAAAAGGGTAAAAGTAGAGAATAGAAAAAGTGGGGGTAGGATAGGATGGAGGGAAATACAGTCAGTCTTTTACAATATATCCACTATGGAAATGTTTTCCATAGTTACATGTGTACAATCTATATTGAATTGTTGATCTTCCCAGTAAGTATGGCTGACCATGGAGGAAGAGAAAGAATCTGGAATTCAAAGTTTTAAAATCAAATGTATATATATATATATATGTGTGTGTGTGTGTGTGTGTGTGTGTGTGTGTGTGTGTGTGTGTGTGTGTGTATAATAATTATTATTTTTACATGCAACTTGGAAATGGGACATACAGACACTGGTGTATGGAGGCCATCTTGACCTACTGGAAATTTGGAGGGGGGATAGGAGAGGATATAGGAGAGAGTAGATTGGGGGAGGGGGTATACTGTGGGATCGCTGTTTTGGGGTGGTGGTTAGGGGAAAGACGGGAAAAAAACTCAAAATATTGTGGAATTGAACAATATAAAATAAAATAAACAGAAATTTAATTAAAAAAAGAAATGATGATTAAGTAGATTTCACAAAAATCTAATAAGACTTACATGAATTAATCCTGAGTGAAGTGAGCAGAAACAAGAAAACATGGCACACAGAAACAGCAACATTGTTTGATAACTAGCTTTGATAGACTTAACTTTTCTCAGCAATGTAAGGATCTAAGACAGTCCAAAAAGATTTGTGATGAACAATGCTATTCTTGTCCAGAGAAAGAGCTATGGATTCTCGATATAGATTGAAGCATCCTATTCTCATTCTCTCCCTCCCTCCCTCTCTCCCTCTCTCCTTGTCTCTGTACCTTGTTCTTGTGATTTTTTTTTACCTTTGGTTCTAATTCTTCTTTACAACATGACTGATGTGAAAATATGTTTTTAAAAAGTAGTTTACTGGGGCGGCTAGGTGGCGCAGTAAATAAGAGTGCCGGCCTCAGAGTTGGGATGACCCGGAATTGAATCTGGCCTCAGAAAATGAGCAGACACACATAAATAATGACTAGCTGTGTAACCTTGAGCAAGTTACTTAACCCCAGTTGCTTTAAAAAAAAAGTAGCTTATGTAGCTACAAACTCTTGTCCTCTTCTTTACCTTGGAAGTGTGACCATGTACTTAAAAAAGGAGAGGAACACATTAAAACCAGGCCTAATGGAAAAAGAGGCACAAGAATTCTCTGACAAAAACAACTCCTTAAAAAGTATAGTTGACCAAGTGGGCAAAGAGATACAAAATCTCACTGAAGAAAATAATTCCTTTGCAAATATAATTGGGCTAGTGGAAGGCATTGCCTCCATGAGACTTCAAAAAATAAAACAAAGCACTAAGAATGATAAAAATGAAAGAAAATATGAAATATCTCACTGGAAAAATGGACCTGAAAAATGGATGGAGAAGATAAAATTTAAGAATTGTTGCACTACCTGGAAGCCATAATCAAAGAAACAGCCTATATGCTGTGTTTCAGGAATTTTTCAAGGAAAACTCCTCAATATCTTAGATGAAGAGAATAAAATAGATGTGGAAAGAATTCATTAATCATCTCTTGAAAGAGATCACCAAATAAATCTGCCCATTGACATTATAGCTCAATTCCCAAGCTTGCAGGTCATAGAAAAATTTTGCAAGCATCCAGAAAGAAACAATTCAAACATTGTGGAGCCATAATTAGGATCACAAAAAATTAGTGGCTTCCATATTAAAGGATTGGGTAGCTAGGTGTCATAGTGGATAGTACATTGGGCCTGGAGTTAAAAAGACCTAAAATGTTCTTCCTAAAAATCTCTCTTCCTGAAAATAAGGTAAGCTCCATAAACTACATGAACTGGTTTTCACCATATAAACAAAGTACAAATGACCAATTTGATTAGATTTTGTCAGGTTTTATTAAATTATACTGTCTTATAACTTGCATACTTTAGCAGCTTAATCTAGAGAATCTCATCAAGTGACATGGATCTTAGGATAGTTGAGAAAATACCTTCTCAAATTTGCACTGATCCGTCCACAGATACCTAAAGGAACAGATCATTACATTGATACTGGAAAAAGATGACACCCCAAAATCTGTAGCTATATTGGATTAACTTATTCACTAAATTTTAATTTTGCTTGTTTTCTTAGTATTTGTGTTTTGGACCTATTACCTACTGTATAAGCTATTTATCATTTCTGCTTAGTCTGATACTTATTTGGGAATTCTTTAAAAAAATATTGTGAGACTATTAATAATCTCAAAGGGGAGACTTTTAGGTATCTGAGAAAACTAAAGCAATTCGTTATTTTCCTTATTTTGTCTGCTGTTACTCTAAGTAGTCTCTGAGTCTGTTTGTATTGCATCCAATCTTCCTTTATTCCAAATCTGCAAGTATCCAGGAAGATCCTTTATATTAGAATAGATATACAGGAAACAGTTAATTCAAACAATTGCCTTTCATGTAACACAAACATTTTATCCTCAAGTCCCTTACTAACAAGCCTTGTCTAAGCAAGTGGTGCCTGACATCTAGTTTATTACCTTTATAATTAAAACTTATATAAACTTTATCCTTTTGTTCCACCTGGCAATCTCAACCTTCATAGATGGTGATCCCTTGTTAGTAAACTCAATAAAACCCCAATGATTACAAAACTTTTTGGTTCTGATTCTGATTCTGGTTACAGTTTGTTCTGGCACCAATAATTTTACCCACAGATGCAATACTTAAATCTGATTCTCATCTAAATTGGTCAAAGAACAAAATAGACACCCCCACTTCACACACACACACACACACACACACACACACACACACACACAATTGGATATAAATCTACCCAATATGCTAGCAACTAAAAGGGAAGGAAAAGAGAAAGAAGATAAGAGAATTATAGTGGGTGATAAAAGTAAAGGCACATAAAAAAGGCAATTGAAAAAAGAAAAATAAAAAAAAAAACAGACCTTAGAGAAGGGACAGGATAAAACAAAAAGAGAGGATAAGCAAGAAAATAGAATAGAGGAAAACACATAGTTGTTTTCATAGCTATGAATGTGAATGCATTGAGCTCAACACTAAAAACAGGAGTACTTAGATGAATGGATTAGAAAACAGAATTCAATACTAGGTTGTTTCAGAGAAACACACTTTTAAAAAAGAGAGACACATAGAATTAAAATGAGGGGCTGGAGCAAAATCTATTATACTTCAGATGATGCAAAGAAGGCAGAGTAGCTATCATGATCTCAGATCAAGCAAAAGCAAAAGTAGACCCAATTAAAAGTGATAATCAGAGATACAAAATCTTACTAAAGAGGCATCAAAGCCAATGAAATAATATCAATATTAAATATATGATGCAGCATTCAAATTGTCAAGAAAATGTCAGATGAGTTATAAGAGGAAATACAGACAAATTACACTGGTGGAAGCCTTGAACTTTGCCTTTTCAGAGGTAGATAAATCTAACTATAAAAAGTAACAATAATAAGGAAGTTAAGGAGATAAGCAGGATCTTAGCCAAGTTAAATATGATATATATCTGGATAAAAGTGAATGGAAACACAAAGAATTACACCTACTTGTCATCTGTACATGGCATCTTCAAAAAAATTGGTCAGATATCGGGGCATAAAAATATCACAAACAAATAGAGAAAAGCAGAAATATTAAATGCACCCTTTTCATAATGTATTCAAATAAAATTATACACAGTAAAAAGCCCTTGAAGCATGGATTATAAACTAATTGGAAATTAAATAATCTCATTCTGAACAATGAGTGATCAAATAATAAATCACAGAAACAATCTATAATTTAGTTAAACAGAATGACAACAAAGAGACAACATATGGGTGGGAATATGAGTGTAAAACAGCCAAGATATTACTTACTAGAAAATTTACATTTCTAAATGCATGAATCAACAAATGAGATCAAAATTAAATTGAAAAGGCATGCATTATAAAAAAAACAACAACAACTGGAAAGAAAACAAATTAAAAATCCTTACTAAAACACCAAAATGGAAATTACTGAACAGCAAAGGAAAGATTAATAAAGTTGAAAGTTAAAAATGAAAATGATAAGTAATCTAGGAGCTAGTTTTATGGGGAAAAACAAATTAATGAAACATTGGTTAAATTATCAAAAGAAGAAAACTAAATGGTCACTTTCAAAAATAAAATAAAATAAAATAAAAAGAGTAAATCAAGATGAAACTAAAATAATTATTAGGACTTATTTTGTCAACTTATATGCCAGGATACTAACAGTTTGAATGAAATTGATGAGTATTTTAAAAAATGAATTGCGCAGATTCACAGAAGCTGAAATAGAATACTTTAAATCACTCTATCTTGGGGGGGGGGGGGGATGAACAAGCTATCATTTAGCTCCCTAAAAAAAATTGCTTATACCAGATGGATTTACAAGCGATTCCTACCAAACATCTGGGGAACAATTAATCCCAATATTCTATAAACTATTTGAAAAAAAAAATGTGACAAAAAGATTCCAGCTGAAAATCAGTTAAGATGAAATTTTAATTTTAAGACCTAAATCAAATATAGACTAATTTCATTGCTGAGTATCAATACAAAAAAAATTAAATAAAACACTATTATGGAAATTAAAGTAATATATCATAAAAATATACACTATGACCAGGTGGGATTTGTTATAGCAGTTCACTGCTAGTTCAATATTAAAAATACTGCCAACATAATTGACCATAATAATAGAAACAACAAAATCTGCATGTTTATATCAATAGATGCTGAAAAAGCCTTTGACAAAATACAATACACACTCCTATTAAAAAAAAATAGGAAGGAAAGGAATCAATGGAGCCTTTCTTAAAGTGATAAATATTACCTATTGAAAACAAAGTGTTAGCATTATCTGTAAGTTAATATAATTGTAAACTTCTTGCTATGATCAGGGATGAAGCAAGATACTCATTATCACACTATTATTCAATATTTAAGAAATTCTATCCATAGCAATAAGATAGGAAAAATAAATTGGAAGAATAAAATTAGTTAATGAGGAAACAAAACTAGTATCTCTAGGATTCTCTGAGTATACCATCACATCATTGACAAAGAATGCTAAGCAAACAGGGTTATGATATCCTAAGAGCTTCAACTAAAAAACAAAACAAAACACAAGTTTAAAAAGTTAACAACTTTAGCAAATTTGCAAGAAATTAAAAAAAAAAAAACCTCCCACAAATCATTAGGGAAGTTAGGTGGCTAAGTGGATAGAGCTCCTGGCCTGGAGTAAAGAAGACACAAGTTCATACAGGTGTCAGACACTACTAGCTGTGTAACCCTGGACAAGTCACTTATCCCTTTTTGCATCTGTTTCCTTCTATGTAAGAAGACCTGGAGAAGGAAATGGGGAACCAATCCAGTATTTTTATGAAGAAAATTCCAAATGGGGTCATAAAGAGTTGGATTCAACTGAAATTAATGAACAAGAGCAACAACATAAAATATCAGCATTTCTCTATAATACCAGAAAAATCTAACAGGGGGATATGGAGAAATTACAATTAAAAATGCAGACAATATAGAATTCTTGGTACACTACCTGTCTATAAGATAAATACATGGACTATATTAAGACAACTGCAAAAAAAAAAAAAAAACTCTTTCCACAAATACAGATATAAACAATTGGGGGAAAAATTATTGCTTATGAGTAGGCCATGACAATGTAATGAAAATGACAATTCAACCTAAGTTAATTTAGTTTTTCAGTGCTATACCAATCAAACTACCAAAGAATTAATTCATATTGAGCAAAAAGGAAACAATAATAAAATTCATCAGTAAGAAAAAAAGGTTGAGAATATTAAAAGAATCAAAAAAATAAATGTGAAAGAAGGCAACCAGGAAGTTCCAAATTGCAATTGATATTGCAAAGTGGTAATCATCATGGATATTGTAAAAAAAAGTGTGGTAGATCAATGCAATAGATAGATACATAAAACACAGTAATAAATGACCATAGTAATTTAGTTTTTGATAAACCCCAAATTCCAAGATTTTGGAGTAAGAATTTAGCATATTGTTGTTAGAGTTGTGAACTAATTCAACCAATTGATAGAGTAATTTGAAATTATGGCTGAAGGGCTGTAAAACCATGTATAGAGAACTGGGGGGCAGAGCCAAGATGGCCAAGTAGAAACAACACTTCCACAGCGCTCCAGCCCACACCACTTCAAAATTATGTAAAAAGGGGACTCTGAACAACCTCTGGAGCTCCAGAACCCACAGAACAACACAGAGAGGCTAACCTCCCACTGAGGACAGCCCAGCAGCCAGGCAGGGAGCAGCCAGCACAACACTCTGGGAGCTGAGCCCATGCCAAAGTGAGTTGCGGTTTTACATGACCTGGAAAATAAATCCAGGAGAGACAATCTAAAAATCATGGGACTACCTGATAGCCATGATCACAAAAAGAACCGAGAAATCATCCTCCAAGAAATACTCAAAGAAAACTGCCCTGATGTTTTAGAAACAGAGGGCAAAATAGAAGTTGAAAGAACCCACAGATCACCTACTGAAAAAGATCCCAAAAAGAAAACTCCCAGGAATATTATAGGCAGGTTCCAGAATTCCCAGATCAAGGAGAGAATATTACAAGAAGCCAGGAAGAAACAATTTCAATATTGTGGAAACACAATCAAGTAACACAGGATCTGGCAGCTTCTACACTGAGGGATCTAAGGGCATTGAATGTGATATTCTGGAGGGCAATGGAGCTGGGATTAAAACCAAGAATCACGTACCCAGCAAAACTGATTATTATGTTTCAGGGGAATTTTTGGTCATTTAGTGGAATAGAGGACTTTCAAGCATTCTTGAGGAAAAAACCAGAGTTGAATAGAAAATTTGACATTCAGATACAAGAAGCAAGAGATGCTTGAGAAGGTAAACAGGGAAAAGAAATCCCCATGAAATTATCAAAGTCAAACTATTTACATTCCTACAAGCAAAAACAATAGCTGTAACTGTTGAAACTTTTCTTAGTATGAAAATAGTTGAAGAAGGGTATATGGGCATATGAATACATATGCAAATGTGTATATATATATATATATATATGTTTTCAAGTATACATAGATAGACGGCACAGGTTGAATATAATAGGAAGGGATGATACTTAAAAGGTGAGGTTAAGAAGTGAGAGAGTAATGTGGTGAGGGGGAATGAGGAGAGACAATGGGGTGAACTGCTTCATGTAGATGAGATAGGGGAAGGTGGCTGCAGGGGAGGAGAGGAACAGGAAGGCAAAAAGGCAAAACATTATTCTCATTGAATTTGGACCAGGGAGAGAATGACATGCATAGTAAATAGGGTGTCCCACCCTACAGGAGCCTGTGGGGGAGGTGGAGGGAGGAAGATGGTGGAGGGGAGTTCAGGCTGGGGGGAGGAAAGTTGGAAGCACCCACTTTTCAAAAGGGACAGGTTCAAGGTGGGGAGTGGACCAAGTGTAAGGTGGGATGGGAGGGAGGGAAATATAGTCAGCCTTTTACAATATATCTACTATGGTAATGTTTTGCATAGCTACACATGTAGAAGATATACTGAGTTGCTTATCTTCATTTTAAAATCAAATTCTTTAAAAAATATATAAATGCTATGATTAATACTATTTTGCATATAATTCGGAAATAAGATGTGCAGGCAATGGGACTCGGGAACTCACCTCACCCTACTGCAAAAGTCAAAGGGTATATTGGAGAAAAGATGGGAGAGAGCAGATTGGTTGAGGGGATATCCTGTATGTCTGTTATTCTGAGGAGGTAGGTAGGGGAAAAATGGGGGAAAAATTGTAACTCAAAATCTAATGGAAATGAATGATGTAAATGAGAAGTTAATAAAGTATTTGGAAAAAAAACATGTATACATTTGAACTAGCAATGCCACTACTACCTGTATCCCAAAAGAAAATTTTAAAAATGAGAGGGACCTATATGTATAAAAACTATTTATAGCAGCTCTTTTAGTGTTACCAAATATTTTGAAATTGAGGGTATACTCATATTTGGGGAGTGGATAAACAAGTTATTGAATGTGATTATGATGGAATACTATTGTGCTATAAGAAATGATGAGCAGGGGTGGCTTGGTGGTGCAGTAAATAGAGCACTGGCCCTGGAGTCAGGAGGACCTGAGTTCAAATCCGGCCTCAGACACTTAACAGAAAAACTAGTTGTGTGACCTTGGGCAAGTCATTTAATCCCAATTGCCCTCCAAAAAGCCAAAAAAAAATTGAAATTAAAAGAAAAACTAAAAAAAAAAATAAAAACAAAAACAAAGTGATGAGCAGAATACTTTCAAAAAAACCTGGAAAATTTACATGAGCTGATGCAAAGTGAAATGTACTGTGTACAAAGTAACAGACATATTGTAAAATAATCAACTGTGAATGACTTAGCTGTTCTTAGCAATACAAAATAATCAATGACAACTCTGAAGGACATATGAAAAAAATGCTATTCATTTCCAGAGAAAGAACTAATCGTGTATGAATATAGAATGATGCACAGTTTTTAAAATGTATTTTTCTGGAAGTTTTATTTTTGGTCTACGGTTTCTTTCACAACATGACTACTATGGAAATGTTTTGCATGACTACACATGTATAACCTATATCGAATTGCTTACTTTCTCCATGAAAGTGATAAAGAGGGAGGAAGGGAGAGAATTTGGAATTCAAAGTTTCAAAAATAAAGGTTGTTTTTACATGTAACTGGGTGAAAATAAAATACTAAACTTAAACTAAAGTAATAAAAAATAATTGTTCCAAAAAAGAAGTTTGGCAGAAAATTTTCATAGACCAACATCACGTATCATATGCCAAGGTAAGGACAAAATTTGTAAATGATTTAGTAATAAAGGTGATATCATAAGTACATAAATGGGCATGCATTTAAGGGAAGATTTTCTAAGAAAGCAAGAGAAAGAAAGTACCAACAGAACTAAAATTGATTATTTTGATTATATAAAATTTAAATTCTTTTGCACAAGTGAAATTAATTCAGCCAAAACTGGGAGGAAAATAAGAAAGAAAGGAAAAAAAAATTCTACTTCACTTTTCTAATAAAGGCCTAATTTCTCAAATATATATGATACCAAACCAAATCTAAGAAAAATAGAATGCATTTCCCAGTAAACAAATTTTAAAGTATATGAATAACCAATTTTCAGAAAAAGAAATCAACAGTATCAGACAAATGGAAAAAAAGAAAGTATGATCTAAATCATGATTGAAATGCAAATTAATCTCTGACATACCACCTCACACCTGTCAGATTGGCTAATATGACAATTACAATGATGAACAGTGGAGGCATTTCATAAAAATTGGGACAGTAATGCACTCTTAGGGGAGTTTTAAACTAGTACAACTATTCTGTTAATAATTTGGAACTAAGGGGCGGCTAGGTGGCGCAGTGAATAGAGTGCCGGCCCTGGAGTCAGAAGGACCTGAGTTCGGAGCCGGCCTCCGACACTTAATCCACAGAAACAAAAACCTAGCCTTGTAACCTTGGGCAAGTTACTTAACCCCAATTGCCCTAAAGGGGCAGCTAGGTGGCACAGTGAGTAAGAGCGCCGGCCTCGGATTTGGACTTTGGACTTTGGGACCAGTATTTGGGGAACGCGTCGGCTTCCTCCCCTGGGGGCTAGAAGCCACTGAGGAGACACGCCATTTTGTAGTTTTCAGGGGCAGCTCCGGCTCCTGGCCTGAGAACTGTAGGGAGATCCAGAGATCAGTCTTGGGGGGGTAATCACTCTTGCTTTAACCTCCCTGGATCTGGATTGTGATCTTGGGTGGAGGTCGTGAGTGGGTTTCCAGCTTGCCAGAAACAGAAATTGTCCCCCACATGTTCGGGACGAAAGTTCCCCTGTCTGGCAGCAGAGTCATAGTGTGGCAACAAGCCCAAAAGTCAAGTAACTAAGTGGCAAAATACCAAGGCAAAGGAAACAAATTAAACAGAAAAATGCAACCTCGGACTCCTACATTGGGGGCAAAGTGGATTGAAGCATGAAACAGGAGGAGGACTGTGAGGTCAGAAATCCTGCTCCAAAAGCCCCAAAGGAAAATATGAGTGGGTTATAGGCCATAGAGGACCTTAAGAAGGACTTTAAAAATCAAATAAGAGGAGTGGAGGAAAAATTGGGAAGAGAAATGTGAAGGATGCAGGAAAAGTATGAAATGAGGGTCAACAGCCTGACTGAGGAAAACAACACCTTAAAAAATAGACTAGCTCAAATGGCAAAGGAGGCCCAAAAGGGCAATGAGGAGAAGAATGCCTTAAAAAGTCGAATTTGCCAGATGGAAAAAGAATCTCAAAAGTTCACTGAGGAGATTCATTCCTTCAGAGTTAGACTGGAGCAAATGGAAACTAATGACTTTATGAGAAATCAAGATGCTGTTAAGCAGATCCAAACAAATGGAAGATTAGAAGGCAATGTGAAATATCTCATGGGAAAAACCACTGACCTGGAAAATAGATCCAGGAGAGACAATTTAAAAATTATTGGACTACCTGAAAGCCATGATCAAAGAAAGAACCTAGAAATCACCCTTCAAGAAATTCTCAAGGAAAATTGCCCAGATGCTTTAGATCCAGAGGGCAAAATAGAGGTTGAACGAATCCACAGATCACCTCCTGAAAAAAGATCCCAAAAAGAAAACTCCCAGGAATATTATAGCCAGGTTCCAGAATCCCCAGATCAAGGAGAAAATACTACAAGCAGCCAGGAAGAATCAATTTCAATATTGTGGAAACACAATCAGATTAGCACAGGACCTGGCAGCTTCTACACTGAGGGATCGAAGGGCATGGAATATGATATTCCAGAGGGCAAAAGAACTGGGAATGAGCCCAAGGGTCACCTACTCAGCAAAACTGGGTATTTTATTTCAGGGGAAAATATGGTCATTCAGTGGAATAGAGGACTTTTAAGCATTCTTGAGGAAAAAACCAGAGTTGAATAGAAAATTTGACATCCAGACACAAGAAGCAAGAGATGCCTGAGAAGTTAATCAGGGAAAAGAAATTAAAAGGAACTTATCAAAGTTGAACTATTTACATTCCTATATGGAAAAATAATAACAGTGACTGATGAAATCTTTCTCAGTATGAAAATAATGGAAGAAGGCTTTATGGTCATATGAATACATATGTGAATTGTCTATATATGTTTACAGTTATATATGGATAGAGGGCATAGGTTGAATTTGTTGGGAAGGGAGGATACTCCAGGGGTGCAATTATGAGGTGAGAGAGGAAAGTGTCAAGAGGAGATGGGGAGAGACAGGGTAGGGTAAACTATCTCATTTAGAAGAAGCAAGAGTAAGTGGCTGCAGGGTAGGGGAAGAACAGGAAGGCAAAAAGGCAAAACCATATTCTCGTTGAATTTGGTTCAGGGAGAGAATGACATACATACTAAATGGGATATCTCAACCTGCAGCAGAATAGGGGGAAGGGGGATGAGAAGACGGATGATGGATGGGAGGGCATCCTTGGGGAGAGAGGAGGTTGGAAGTACCCACTATAGAAGAGGGACAGGATCAAGTAGGGAATGGACCAGGTGGGGGGTGGGCTGAGTGGGAGGGAATTATAAGCAGCCTTGTACAATATATCTACTATGATAATGTTTTGCATAGCTAGACATGTACAACATGTCTATATACTGAATTACTTATCTTCCCAGAGGGAATGGGTGACAATGGAGGAAGGGAATGGATCTGGAATTTGAGGTCTTAAAATTAAATATTTTAAATATATATAAATACTATTGTTAATACTCTTTTGCTTGTGCTTGGGAGATAAGATGTGCAGGCATTGGAACAGAGATTCACCTTCCTCTAATGGAAAAGTCGAAGGGTGTGTAGGAGAAGCTATGGGAGAGAGCAGATTGGAGGAAGTGATATCTTGTGGGACTGCTATTCTGGGAGAGTGGGGAGGGGAAAAACAGGGGGGGGAAATAATTATAACTCAAAATCTGGCAGAAATGAATGATGTAAAACAGAAGTTAATAAAGCATTTGTTAAAAAAAAAAGAAATGATGAGCAGTAGTATTTCAGAAAAACTGGGGAAGACTTTTATGAACTGATGTAACATGAAGTGAACAGTACCTTATACACTTGAAGAGGAATGTTCAACTGTGAAAAACTAAAGTACTCTGATAAGGAAAATAATCCAAGCAAATTTCAAAAAACCTAGAGGGACAATTGCTATCTACCACCAGAGAAAAACTGATGGACTCTGAGTACAAATTGAAGAATAAATTTATTTTAAAAAATCTTTTTTTTTATCCTCTGTGTGTGTGTGTGTGTGTGTGTGTGTGTGTGTTTCTTTTGGAACATGGGTAATATGGGATGTTTTACAAAACTTCACATGTATAACAAATATTAAATTGCTTGCTTTTTCTTTCTTTTTTTGAAATGTAATTTATTTTTTTATTCTCTTTTAGCTTACAACATTGAGTTCCAAAAGCTTTTGACTTCCAAATTTTCTCCCCCTGCCCCCTCTTCCCCCTACCCCCTACAGGCCCATGAAATCCACTATAGGTTCAGCAAATAACTTCACATTGAATATGAGTCAAATTGCTTGCTTTCTCAAGGGACAAGATTGAGAGAATTTAGAAGTCATTTTAAAAATGTGAATGTTAAAAAATATATGTAATTGGGAAATATTTAACAACATAAAAGTATATTTACAAAAGAAAATTTATCATGCTGTAACTTTTTAAATGAAGAGAACAAACATTTGGAATAAAGCACTAAAATAGGTATACACACTGCTATTTCATCAAGAAACATATGTGAGGCATATTATAAAATGATCTCCCTCCTCCCAGGGCTAGATGACCTTCTTAGTTAACATTTAATTTTTACCTTACCTATTTTATGACTTCTGACAACATAATACATATATTTCATCCCTCTTCCATATAACTATTGTTTAACTTTTGCCAGAGTAAACATGCCACAGTGAAAAAAAAATAAGTTAATTTATGATTATACTTTTTTAGAACATACAGAAAGCCATTCAGACTCCTGAACTTTTTTTTTCAAAACCAATAGAAGATATATTTGCAGAGAAGATGTATCCAAGTACTGCAAAAGAAAGACTGTCCCTGCAGTCAAAATCAGGTTATGGGGGCGCCTAGGTGGCGCAGTGAATAGAGCACCGGCCCTGGAGTCAGAAGGACCTGAGTTCGGAGCCAGCTTCAGACACTTAATCCACACAAACAAAAACCTAGCTGTGTAACCTTGGGCAAGTTACTTAACCCCAATTGCCCTAAAGGGGCGGCTAGGTGGCACAGCGAGTAAGAGCGCCAGCCTCGGAGTTGGGATGACCTGAGATCAGATCCGGCCTTAGAAAATGAGCACCCACGCAGAAATAATGACTAGCCGTGTAACCTTGAGCAAGTTACTTAACCCCAATTGCTTTAAAAAAAAAAAATCAGGTTATGATACTTAACCACCTGTGTGATGATGGACAATTCACTTCCAGTGCCTTGGCCAGGCCAGCCTCAATGCTATATGTAGCCCTCTAGGTGTTAGAGTGTGACCCTTTGACTGAATCCAAGCTTCACAGAACAAATCCTTTTAATAAAAGGATTTTTTTGTAAAACTTGGACTCAGTAAAAAGGCCATACCCACCCAAAAGGCCACATACTTTGAGCCTGCAAGTTCCCCATTTCCTGGACCCTAGACCTTGTTTACTTTACCTGTAAATTAAATGAAGAGGACTAAATGGTTTCTTTGATCTCTTTGGAATCTAAATTAACAATCTTAGGTCCAGTTTAACCACAAGATTCAGAAAACACAAATATTAAACTCATTTCCATGTCATTTTGGAGGGAAAGCTCTTAGGAAATTTCTTCATATTATATACAGTATCTTCTCCACCATTCTGATAAAGATGTAAATCTTTTCATATGTGATTTTTTTTTTCAGTCTGGAAACAGCAAATGAAACTTTAATATAACACGACCAACAGCCGATTAAGCAGAATGGTAAAACCTACAACATTCCATAGCTAATCTATCTTTGTCTACAGAATCAGGAACATGATGTTCAGAATGATGATGGGTTCAACTGTTATCTTCCCTCTGAGATGGCAGTTTTCATTTACTGTATTATGAACAAGAGATTAGGATTTTGATGGCCTCAAACATTATCATCCTTTAGAGTCTAATGTCTTGGCCCACAATTATATGAACCAGACTTCAAGGTACTAAAGAAAAAAAAATCATTACCATCCCTTAGCCCCTGTTGTCTTTAGCTACAGACTCATAAAGGGGAATATCAGATGATGGCATAGACTATTGCTTTTCCTTTGGGGCAGCTATATTCACCCACACCCTTATTTATTTTCCCCATCACAAAGAATCAAATTTGGAGTCAGCTTCAATTAGGAAAACTGAGGATGACATTTGCGGCCTTTCACCAGGCCATGGAAATTGTCCCCATTATTTTTATTCTGCCCAATTTACCATCCTTGTTGTGCTAATAGGGATTTGTTTTTGGATAATCAAGTTCTGGGAGAAACTCCCTGTTGGAATTAAATGCCTCTCTGGTTTTATCTGATCCATCTGAGATGAACATGAAATTGGGGCAAGAAAATGTGGGAATGGGGTCACACATCAAGGATACAGATAAGGGTCACATTGACATATTTTACATCCTATTTGTGAGCAAAGATCCCAGTATATTCTAACAGGAAGCAGGTATACTTCAGTTAAATTGCTGTAATAAATTGCATAGCTCTTTGAAAAGCTAGGAGCTGTCATGTGGGGGGTAGGTATAATCCAGAACTTTATAACTCGTGAAAATTAGCAATAAATTTAGGGTGCTGAAGGAACAACAGCAGCGCATACTTTTTTTCCCCCTTCAAATTATGTTTGGAAATTGTTGTCCTCCTGCTTACATAATTAATTTAACTTTAAAATAATGTTGAATTAGCCAAATGCATGTCATGACCTTATCAGACCTGCAGTAAAATCTACATTCAATTTTATATTAGTTAATGAATTTTTATGATTACATTTCAGGTAGATTTATTATTTTCCCTTATGTATGACATTTCTCCATAAGTTGAATAAGCAGGATGTTTTAAAGCTATAGGTAGTAAAAGAGGTTTTGTTAATAATTTTGCCTTATAATGAACAATACATTTAAAAGATAAAATCTATAGGAGCAAAGATTTGTATCTTGAAGAAACCTTGGAATTCATCTTAAAATAAACAAACTTCAGAGAAATAAAATGGCTTACTCTATGTAAAGTGTCAGAGCATAGAATTTAACCTAGGTCCTCTGATTCTAAGCTCCATGTGCTTTCCATTATAATATGGCATCTTTTTAAGTTTTATCTATATTTTGTTCTACTATATAAAATAGGAACAGGTTTAGGAATAAAGAATTTATGACCATGAATGGTTTGAGATAATTTCCTTTTAATGTGCTTGTTCATTCTTGTTCTCTCTCTCTGTGTCTCTCTCTGTCTCTGTCCTTTTCTGTACACACACACACACACACACACATACAGAGCCACTTACCTTGGGAGAATTATTGATAGAATGTAGGCAATGATAAATAGAATTGCCAACTTTAGAGTAGAAAACTTACATTTACTTTACTCCAACTTCCTCACTTTAAAAAGAGGTGTGGTAGGGTAATGGGGACAATGCAGGACTTGGAATAAAGAAGTCTAATGTTCATATTGTATCCCCAGTAACTAGTAGCTATGTGTCCATGGTCAAATAAGTCACTTATGCTTTCTGATCCTCAATTTCTTTATCTATAAAATTAGAATAATAATACTTGTAATACCTTTACCCTAGATTTATTGTGGGGTTTAAATGATATGGTGAAAAGTATTCTGTAGATGCTAACTAATATATAAATATTAATAATTATTATTACAGAACTTAGGGAAGATTTATTAAGTACATACTTGGTGCCAAGCATTGTGCTAAGCGCTGGATATACAAAGGCAGATAGCACTCTGTTTTCAAGGAGCTCATATTAAATGGGAAAGACATATGCAAGCATATATACTTCTACACACACACACATACACACATATATACACACTAAATAGAAAATAATCAGCAAAGGGGACAACACTGAAATTAAGATGGATCAGAGAAAAGTTTCTTATACAAGGTAAGATTTTAGCTGGAAATTGAAGGAAGCCAGAAAAAAGATAAAAGAAGAAAAAAGGAAGGAGAGCCTTCAACTCATGGAATGAAAATGCTAGGATTCCAGAATGGTAGTGTCTTATTCACAGAACAGCAAGGAGGTCAGTTTTCTTAGACCTACAAATATATGGGGGTAGATGTGTAAAATGTATTAAGACTTGAAAGTGGTGGAGGCAGTTTATGAAGGGCTTTACATGAGAAACAGGATTTATGGATGATCTTGAAGGTAATAGGGAGCTATTCGTACTTATTGAGAAACTGGATGACATGGTCAGACCTGACAGATTGCTTTAGGAAAATCGCTTTGACAGCAGACTGGAGGATAGACTGGAGAGAAGAGAGATGTATGGTAGGCAGAACAACCAACAAGATTAGTAACAATACAGGCCTAAGGTGATGAGGGCTTACACTAGGGTGGTGACGGTGCCAGAATAGAGAAAAGGGTTTATATGAGAGATGTAATAAAGGTAAAATGGGCAGAATTTGGCAATATATTTGATATAGAGAGTTAAAGAGTAAAGAGTTAAGTAAGCCACCTAACATACAAGCCTGAATGAACAGAATGGTGCTATAGGGAAGTCAAGAAAAAGGGAGGGTTTAGAGGGAAACATAATGTATTGTTATAGACATGTTGGGCTTCAGGACTCTACAGGGCATCTACTTTGAGATACCCAAAAAGCTGCTTGTGATATGAGACTGAATGTCAGCAGAGACCTTAGGGGTAGATAAATGGATATGAGAATCATCAACACAGAAATGATAATTGCATCCAGGATATTATTATTCTATACGAAATGGTGAATATAATGATTTTGGAAAAACTTGGCAAGACATATGAATTGATGCAGAGTGAGGTGAGCAGAAGCAGCAGAACATTGTACACAATAGCATCAACATTGTATGATGAGCAGCTATGATAGATGTAGCTATTCTTAGCAGTTCAATAATTTAAGACAATTCCAAAAAACTCATGATGGAACATGCTATCCACATATAGAGAAAGAACTGTGGAGTTTGAATCCAGATGAAAGCATACTATCTTTACTTTTTTGTTGTTTTTATGTTTTCTTTGTTGTGGTTTTCCCCTTTTGTTCTGATTCTTTTTTTACAACATGACTAATGTTGAAATATGTTTAACATGATTGTACATGTACAACCTGTATCAGATTGTTTGCTGTCTTGGAGAGGGGGAGGGAAGGGGAGAGTGAGAAAAATCAGGGACTCAAAATCTTTCAAAAATGAATGTTGAAAACTATCTTTACATGTAATTTGGGAAAAATAAATGTTACTAAATTTGAAAAAAGAAAAAAAAAGTTCCTTCAAGGAAAAAAAAAATGAATCCAGAGAAGCTGAAGAGATCACTAGGTGAAAGAGTATTGAGGGAGTAGAGAAGGTAGTCCAGGAAAAAGCCCCGTAGTATATCTATGGTTAGCTGGGATGATGTGGATAAAGATCCAGTAAAAGAGACTTAGAAGGGGTGGAGCCAAGATGGTGGAGTAGAAACAGCTCATCCAAGCCACTCTGCCCCCAGATTCCCCCCAAACTATGTAAAAGGGGACTCTGAACAACTTCTGGAGCCACAGCACCCACAGAACGACACAGAGAAGCTAACCTCCCCCTGAGGACAGCCCAGCAGCCCTGCAGGAAGGACCAGCGCAGCGATCTGGGAGCCGACAGCGAGCAACACGCAGAGCTCAGGAAGGGGAGCCGAGCAGAGCCCAGGTCCTCTTGAGCCGAGGTTTTAGCCCCAGGGTGGCAGGGCCAGCAGCCAGCTGGAGGAACCCCAGAACACCAGCAGCTGTGGTGACTCCAGAATTATCAACATAGACATGCCTAGGACAAATAAGAGGTTAGTGTCCTATGGACTTTGGGTCCTGTATTTGGGGGAATGAGTTGGCTCCCTCCCCTGGGGGCTGGAAGCCGCTGAGGAGACATGCCATTTTGCAGTTTTCAGAAGCAGCTCCAGCTCCTGGCCTGCAATTAATTGTAGGGAGATCCAGAGATCAGTCTTGGGGGGGTAATCACTCTTGCTTTAACCTCCCTGGATCTGGATTGTGATCTAGGGTGGAAGTCGTGGGTGGGTTTACAGCTTGCCAGAAACGGAAGTTGCCCCCCACACGTTCGGGACGAAAATTCCTCTATCTGGCCTTAAAGCCATAGTGTGGCAACAAGCCCAAAAGTCAAGCAATTAAGTGGCAACATGCCAAGGCAAAGGAAACAGAAAAATGCAACCCTAGACTCCTATTTTGGGGGCATAGAGCGGGAAAAGGACTGTGAGGTCAGAAGTCCTGCTCCAAAAGCCCCAGGGGAAAACATGAGCAGGTTGCAGGCCATAGAGGACCTTAAGAAGGACTTTAAAAATCAAATAAGAGAAGTGGAGGAAAAATTGGAAAGAGAAATGAGAAGGATGCAGGAAAAATATGAAATGAGGGTCAACAGCCTGACTGAGGAAAACAACACCTTAAAAAATAGACTAACTCAAATGGCAAAGGAGGCCCAAAAGGGCAATGAGGAGAAGAATGCCTTAAAAAGTCGAATTTGCCAGATGGAAAAAGAATCTCAAAAGTTCACTGAGGAGATTCATTCCTTCAGAGTTTGACTGGAGCAAATGGAAGCTAATGACTTTATGAGAAATCAAGATGCTGTTAAGCAGATCCAAACAAGTGAAAGATTAGAAGGCAATGTGAAATATCTCTTTGGAAAAACCACTGACCTGGAAAACAGATCCAGGATAGAGAATTTAAAAATTATTTGACTACCTGAAAGCCATGATCAAAGAAAGAACCTAGAAATCACAATTCAAGAAATTCTCAAGGAAAACTGCCCTGATGTTTTAGATCCAGAGGACAAAATAGAGGCTGAAAGAATCCACCGATCACCTCCTGAAAAAGATCCCAGAAAGAAAACTCCCAGGAATATTATAGCCAGGTTCCAGAATCCCCAGATCAAGGAGAAAATACTACAAGCAGCCAGGAAGAAACAATTTCAATATTGTGGAAACACAATCAGAATAGCCCAGGACCTGGCAGCTTCTACACTGAGGGATTGAAGGGCATGGAATATGATATTCCAGAGGGCAAAAGAACTGGGAATGAACCCAAGGGTCACCTACCCAGCAAAACTGAGGATTTTGTTTCAGGGGAAAATATGGTCATTCAGTGGAATAGAGGACTTTCAAGCATTCTTGAGGAAAAAACCAGAATTGAATAGAAAATTTGACATCCAGACACAAGAAGCAAGAGATGCCTGAGAAGGTAATCAGGGAAAAGAAATCAAAAGGAACTTATCAAAGTTGAACTATTTACATTCCTATATGGAAAAACAATAACTGTGAGTGATGATATCTTTCTCACTATGAAAATAATGGAAGAAGGGTGTGTGGTCATATGAATACATATGTGAATGTGTGTGTATGTGGATAGAGGGCATAGGTTGAATTTGTTGGGAAGGGAGAATACTCAAGGGATGAAATTATGAGGTGAGAGAGGAAAGTGGCAAGAGGAGATGGGGAAAGACAGGGTAGGGTAAACTATCTCATGTAGAAGAAGCAAGGGGAAGTGGTTGCAAGGGAGGGGGAGAATAGGAAGGCAAAAAAGGCAAAACCACATTCTCATTGAATTTTGTTCAGGGAGAGAATGACATACATACTAAATGGGATATCTCAACCTGCAGCAGAATAGGGGGAAGGGGGATGACAGGAGGGATGATGGATGGGAGGGCATCCTTGGGGGAGGGGAGGTTGGAAGTACCCACTATAGAAGAGGGACAGGATCATGTAGGGAATGGACCAGGTGGGGGGTGGGATGAGTGGGAGGGAATTATAAGCAGCCTTGTACAATATATCTACTATGATAATGTTTTGCATAGCTAGACATGTACAACATATACTGAATTACTTATCTCCCAAGAAGGAATGGGTGACAAGGGAGGAAGGAAATGGATCTGAAATTCGAGGTCATAACATTAAATGTTTCAAATATATATAAATACTATTATTAATACTCTTTTGCTTGTAATAGGGAGATAAGATGTGCAGGCATTTGGACACAAAGATTCACCTTCCTCTAATGGAAAAGTCGATGGGGGTATGGGAGAAGGTATGGGAGAGAGCAGATTGGAGGACGTGATATCTTGTGGGACTGCTATTCTGGGAGGTTGGGTAGGGGAATAATGGGGGGGGGAAATGATTGTAACTCAAAATCTGGTGGAAATGAATGATGTAAAACAGAAGTTAATAAGGCATTTGTTTAAAAAAAAGAGACTTAGAAGTTATAAAATGGGTAGGAAGAATCATAGGAGAAATATTGTCATGGAAAAGCAAAAGAGAAGAGAAGATAGAGAAGTGGATTACCAACATTGTTGAAGACTGCAGAAAAATTGAGAAAGATGAGAAAATGCTATCAAATTTGATAATTTTAAATCCTTTAGTAACTTTGGAGAGAGCAGTTTTGGTGGAATGATGGTATCAGGAGGCAGAATGCAAATATTTATGAAGAAAAGGAAGTAGATATGACTATTATAGATGACATTTTTTTGGAGGGCAATTGGGATTAAGTAACTTGCCCAAGGTCACAGGGATAGGTTTTTGTTTGTGTTTTGTGTCTGAGGCCGGATCTGAACTCAGGTCCTTCTGACTCCAGGGCCAGGGCTCTACTCACTTCGCCACCTAGCTGCCCCATAGATGACATTTTCAAGAAGTTTAGCTGAAAAAGGCAGAAAGGTATGCGGTAATAACTGGCAGGGATGGATGAATCAAGTATGAAGTTTTTATTTTCATTTTTTTAATATATGGGGAAGACATAAGCATGACTTTAGGTGGTAAGGAAGCAGTCAGTAGATGGGATGAGATTGGTAGTAAATTAGAGATGGGTTATGATAGAGTGGGCAATTTGTTAGAGAAGATGGGATATAATAGGACAATTTGGGCAAGTAGAGGGGTTTTCCTTGGCAAGGTGGAGGGCCACCTCATTATATGAGATAACGACAAAGGATGAGAATGGCAGAAGGCATCTGAGTGATGTAAAAGGAGAAGGGGAGAAGGAGCTCTTGGCAAAAAAATCATGATTTATTTTAGTGAAATATGCTACAAGGCTTACAGCTGACAGGATAGAGGAAGGAGGATTTATAGGAAATTGGTGGATGATAAAAAGGTTTGAAAGAACTACTGTGGTGAATGGGATAACAGGTTAAATAGAAAATTATTTGTAATGGTAATAGGAATGTGAAGATCTTCTCTGTCCCTTAATAAGACTAAAGGATTTTGAGGACCTTCTCTGCTTTGAACATATACCCTGCCCCCTAGGGTGAATGTAATTACATGGAATCTGTGGTGGGAGGAGTTTGCTGAAGGGTGGAACAGAGCCCACAGGAAGCTGGGAGTCAGAGCAATTAGACAGGGTTGGAAGAAAAGAATGCATCTGATGGAGACAGTTAGGCTTGTGAGTAAAAATCAGTGTTTGCCACCTGTTGTGACAACTAGGCTTGTATTGTTTTGTGGGAAGGCTAAAGGATGCTCTGGCTCTCTGTGCTCTTTTGGCTTATTAACTTCTTTGATACTATGATGGAATCAGCTTACTGGTTTTGGGATTTGGTTTTCTGGTGTCTGAATAAATGTTTTGCTTCTGTCTTATATATGGAGAGTCTGTTATATTTTGTGATTGAGCACTATGCAGGTATATTTATAGTGACCTTTGGCACTGTGAATATTGCATGGGTGCTACAGTATTAACGGATTTCCTTGCAGCAATGAAGACCTACTTGAGGTTATGTAACATAAATTTGGAGAAAATCAAAGAAGCAGTTCAATTATTTTTTTCTATATTTGTTTGGGAACACATGAATAATAGTGAGGACAGATGATGGGAGTTGTCCAAGGCTAAAGCATGGCAGGAATAGATAATCAATATGATAGGGGGGCAAATGAGTCAAGAGATGACAACATAGATTTAAACTTGTTGAAAAAGGAATCAGGATGGTGAAGGGAGGAGAGTGTATTTAGTACCAAGTTGTTCTGGGAAAACATAGAGGGTTGGAAGGATTAGAGGTCATTTGTGGAGAAATAATAGGGTGTGAAGTTGCAAGGCAGAGAGAGAAGTGGAATGAAAATAGATTGTGAACAAATAAAGGAAATTCAGAGTTCATGAATATGTATGTGGAGCAATTGAAAGCTGGCAAGAGTAATGCATGATCATCTTTGTATACATTTTAGGTGGATTGAAGAAATAGGTCATGAGATATGAGAAAGTTAAGGAACTATGAGTTTAGGATATTTGAGGGTGTATTAATATGTATATTGAAGTTCTGTATTATAATAATGAGTTGAAAAGGAGAAAGATTGCTATGAGCCAGATGCTGAACTTACTGAGGCAAAAAGAGTGATGTCCTTAGGGTCAATTAAACTAGTGATGTTAAAACTAGAAAAGAAATGTATCTCTGCCACTTGTGAAGTTATAAAACCACAAATAAAAAAAAAATTGATGTTGTATTGTAGTCATTTATTTTGTTAAACATTTTCCAATTAAATTTTAATGTGGCTTCATTGGAGCCCTAGGGCAATGAAGTTTACATTTCTAAGTTAAATAACAGAATTCCAATTGGTTGATGGATACATATTAAGTCAGGCCTGTACAACTTGGCAGTCAGTAGGGGCCAAAATTGTAACAGGCTAAACTTTTTTGGGCTGCAGATAGGTTTTTAGTGTATCACTTTCTAACTAAAGGCATAATTAATGATTAAACTATTTTGTAAATAAACCCTATTTTTATAAAGGGAATTTTAAATAATATCAATTAATTACACTTAGTTAAAATTTTTATTCATCATGAATTCACATTAATGTTAAAAAAAATTACTTCACTAAACAGTACAAGTTTAAATACAATTTTTCCAGATTTTCTTACTGTTTACATTTAGTTAATGGGATGTATTATACTTCTTTACATCAATCAGTTTACCATACCCTGGAATCATGTTTGAAATAGATTTCTTTAGAAATCTGTAAACTAACTTCAATAGCTGCCTATTTTTCTGAGTTTACTTTCTTGAAAGGTATTTACCCCACTGAGATTTTTTCAATAATTTGGATGCTTTAATTTGTTTCTCATTGTTGTCTGATTTGCTTAAGTCAGAATGTTTTCATTTGAAATGGCGATGAAGATTGTATTCCTTCAGGAATGGCTAATGCTTCTCAGCAAACAAGACACAATATTTTGTCTTTCATGTAAGTGAGCAAGTATCGTTTGTCCACTCCAGATTAAATACTCTGTGTTCTGATTCAATTTTCTGTTTCTTTTTATCACCCATTTTGCAAAGTCACCCCCAAAACTTTAATGATAGAACCAAAAAATCTCCACAGCAACTGCTCACAAAGAAATGCTAATTATGAATGCTGGACCTCAGAGAGAGCACCAGACACTCCTGCAATTTGGAGGGTGGCCATGGAGCAAGGAAAGGGAAGAAGAGCCTTGTGTTGTTCTCACTCATTGCATAGCGGATGTCAGCTGCATTGGCATGAGGCTGCACTCAATTTGTCCCTGCTCAATGCCAGTAATAACTAAAAACACATAGATAAGCTATGACTCTAGCTCCTCTCAGCCTGGAGACAGAGCGACAATGGTTGGTTGCATCAGGTCACATGACAAACAGGAGAGAGAGCATAGCGGCAACTGACTCACCAAGATATATGATGGGCATAATGATGACTAACAGAAGGTTGGTTAAACAGGGCATGGACAAAGCACTTGCTACATCTTTACCTCCTTTTACATCCTCTACATTTTTCATGGGCCATCTGAAATTCTTTTGCGTGCTGCAAGTGGCCTGCAGACCATATTGCTGTGCAGGCAGGTATTAAGTGAACCTCAAAGGAGGGGAGATTACTCAGCAAGAGTGGTTCAGGAAGATCTTGGAAATGGCAGTTGGGAGCAAGGAATAGTTCAGCTCCCACACTCACTACAGCAAATCAGGGGGAATGAATGAAAGTATAGCCAGTGCCAGAAAGAAAAGCCAAGGAGGCCATGATATCAAAATGGAGCCAGGGCTCAGTTCAAGGCAGAGGGTGGTAGGAGAAGGAGAAGGGGGAAAAAAAGATGTTATTTGCTTTTTTGTTAACAAAAAATCTATGTGCAAATGTTCTTGAGTAAATTTGTAGGTAGGAATCTAATTGTCTGATTCATTCTGATTGATAAAACTTTAAAAGACATAAAAATCAATAATCTAAGAATTATATAGTTTCGGAATTTGTTTACTTTTGGAAAGAGTAGCTTTAAAATTGAATAGTTAGAGGAATATGGTTAGATTGATGGAAAGGGGATAAGGAATTTGGTAGTGGGTGATAGTGGTAAAAGGGTTTAGAGTGATGGCAGCTAGGATTTTAGAATCATTAAGATGGGAAGGGTATGACCTAGGGAGTTGGTTTATAGTTGAAACTGTTCATTTGGAAACTGAGTGACAGGCTTGGCAGACTGAAATGGCTTAACTAGTTATTGGCAGAGCAGAGATTAAAATTCAGCATTCTTGAGATCTGATATTGTATTTTCTCACTCTGTCAGAAGGACTTGATTTAGTACCTGCTCCTTCATCCTATAACAAACATTGATTTGTTGTTTCTCCTCATAGGTTATGTTCTCTTTTCTCTCTATACTTACCGGGTGATATCATGGGGTTATGGTAAAAAGAGTCATTCTTTTTTTTTTATCAGAATGTGGGACACTTGTGAGTAATGGTTAAGTTCATGTACCTTTCTTATGTGTAGCTGAGGTAGAATGGAGGTATAGGTTGTGTGATTTGAAAATAAATTGAAGCCATGTAAAGTTAATGCTTATGAGAGTATCAAAAAAGGCTTTTGATGTTCCCTCACTTCCTAATATAAGTTCAGGAGTTGAGGAGACATGAAAATACTGAGACGTGTGAAAATATCTAGAGCTTTGTAGAAAACAAACCATTGTGACCTGTGGAATGTAGAAGGTGAAAATGAATATTCTGAACTTCAAAGAAGGAAAGACGGTTAAGTAATAACAGCAACAGGAAATTCTAGAAGGGGCAGTAAGAAGCAAGGTGTAGCCCAATGACCTCCACATCTACTGTATGTGTGAGGGTGGTAGGGATGGTGAGAAAAGGTATAACTTTTACTGGAGGATAACTAAAAATAGGATATGTTCTGGAAAAATCCAGTTCTCAGTGAAATAAATTAGATCTATTGAGGAAGGAGTCCAGGAAAAATAAGCATGGCATCACATACTTACAAACATCGAATACAAACAGGAATTCAAGAGGTCAATAAGTTAGAGTGGTAGTGAACAAGGGTGAGGGTAGGATTGGGGGAATGAAACATGGGGGTGGAAGAAAACTTACTTCTAGGGTGATAATAATAATAATAATAATAATGTAATATTTATATAGGATCTACAAGAAATATTTTAAAATACTTTACACATACTATTTCATTTGATCCTTAAAATTAACCCTGATAAGTAAATTCTATTATTGTTCATATTTTACAGTTAAAGAAACTGAGGTAAACTGATATTATGTGATTTTCTCAGGATCCCACAGTTGGTAAGTACTTGAAGCTGTACTCAAGAAGTACTCAAGGCTTCCTGATTTCAGTTCTTGCACTTTATCCACTGTGCCACCAACTTAATCCTGATTCAGTAGGAAGGGGCAAGTAATTAGTAGTGGTAGTTTGCTAGACAAAAGTAGTAGAGAGGATAGACCGATTGTAATGCCCAGTCTCTTAGGTCTGTATATTACAAGAAAAAAAGAACAAAGATGCTGGACCATGGCCACCCTACATATCCTTTGGGGCTGGAAAGCTGGCTGTATACCAAAGAGTGCATGGTGTTTCAAGGGCAGAAAAAGAAATGAGTTATAAATCACTTTCCCTCCTTTCACATTCTCTAAAGTGAAGATTGACCCATACTTTCTTAACTTTATACAAGTACTAGCCATCTCTCATCTGCATGTATTTTCATTGTTTTTCTCCTATTACTGGGTTTCAGTCCCTTCTGAATGACTCTTCTTGCATTTCCTATCTTTTTTCTGAGTGCAGGCTAAGAAATCATTTCCTTAACTACAGTCACTGTAAAATTTTAATGCTCCATCTTAAGTGGATTTTATAGTCTAACACTATCAATATTCTTACATTATTGATTTTTTTAAAAGGCATTTAAAGTTTAGCATATCAAATAGAATAGAAAAGACGAAACCTTTTTTAAAAAATTAAGATATCAAAAGAATGTTTCATGCAAAAATGGGTATGATAAGCAGAAGAGATTAAGAAAAGGTGACAAGAATACACAAAATAACTATGCAAGAAGGAACTTAATAACACTGATAACCGTGACAGTACAGTTATTGACATAAGACATCCTGGAGAATAAAGTCATGATAACCTTAGTAAAGGTTGCTAACAATAATGCTCAGGGAAGTGATGGAAATCCAGCTTAGCTATTTAAAATCCTGAAAGATAATTGATGCGCTTAAAGTGCCGGGAAGAGTATGCCAACAATTTGGAAAAGTCAATAGTAGCCATTGAATTGGAGAAGACCACTTTATGTCCCAATCCTAGGGAAAGGCAATGTCAAGGAATGTTCAGATCACTGAACAATGGTGTTTGTTTCTCACCAGCAAGATTATGCATAAGGTTCTGCCAGTTAGGCTTTAGCAATATGTGAATCAAGAATTACCAGAAAAGCAGGATGGTTTTCAAACAGTCAGAACTAGAGACCAAATTTCCAACATTCACTGGATTATGAGAAAGCAAGGGAGTTCTGGGGAAAAAAATCTAGTTCTTAATTAACTTCGCTAAAGTCTTTGTGTGGATTGCAACAAAATGTGGCAAGTTCTCAAAGAGATGGAAGTAGCAGATAATCACCTGTCTCCTGAGAAACCTGTATGTGGGTCAAGAAGCAACAGTTAAAAGTAAACATGGAACAACTGATTGGTTTAAGATTAGATTAGAAAAAGGAGTATAACTACGTATATCATCATAATGCCAGTCTGGAGAAATCAAAATCTGAAATTAAGTTTTCTGGGAAAATTTTCAACAACTTCATAAATGTAGACAATATCACTCTGGCAGAAAGTGCAAAAAGAATTAAAAAGCCTCTTGAATACAGTAAAAGAGGAGTGTGAAGCTGGTTTTAATTTTAACATAAAAAATAACATTTTGACAATTAATCCTACCAGCTCCTCGAAAATAGAGGGAGAAGAAATGGTAAAAGTATCAGATTTTATATTCTTGCACTCAAAGATCACTACAGACAGCGATTGCAGCTATGAAATTAAGAGACCCTTGCTCCTTGGAAGAAAAGGTACGACAAATGTGGACAGCATACTCAAAAGCAGAGACATCACCTTGCCAACAAAGGACTGCATAGTTTTTCCAGTAGCAGTTTGTGGCTGTGAGAGTGGGAAAACTGAGTGCTATACAACTGATGCTTTCAAATTTGGGTAATGGAGAACATTTTTGAGGGTCTCTTAGGCAGCAAAAATATAAACTCAATCTGGGTGGCCAGGTGGTGCAGTGAGTAGAGCGTCGGCCCTGGAGTCAGAAGGACCTGAGTTCAGATCCAGCCTCAGACACTTAATGCACACACAAATAAAAACCTAGCCGTGTGACTTTGAGCAAGTTACTTAACCCCAATTGCCCTCCAAAAAGCAAAAAAAAAAAAAAAAAAAGATAAAATCAATCAAGAAATTATTTCAGTTTCTTCACTGAAAGTTCAAATGCAGAAACAGAAATTTAAATTCTTTGACCAAATGATAAGAAGATGGGACTCACCGGAAAAAAATCCTAATGGGAAAAAATTGATGGCAAAAAGAAAATGGAATAGCAGAGTTATGATATGGATAGATAGTGTCATGGAAACAATGACTATGAACATGGACAGACTTTGAGAGATAGTGGAGGTTAGAAGGACCTGGTGTGCTATAGGCCATGGGATAATGAAGAGTTGGACATGACCAACCAACAACATATCAATCAGAATTAGTAAGATGACTGGACTTTAACTTGATTCAATATTCTTTGTACATTAATTTATTTTAACTAGAAAATAAATCTTCTACAGCATCGAGTTTTTAACAAAATTCAATATAGCTTTAACTGTAGTTTGAGGCAGCTAGGGAGAAAATCCCAAGGTATCTCCACTTCATGTTTCAATGTCAATAATGTGTGGTATTAAAGTAAGACCTGGTTTTTTCTTGGCTGGAAACATTTTTCTTCTTGGTGATATCTCTCTTACATGAGGAAGGGACCAATATCATACTGAAATCTAATAATGTCATAGAATGACATTTTTAAAAGTTGAAAATCTGATTAGATGACATTTTCTTAGTTTTCTCCCCAAATCAACAGAAGTAAATGAATCACCATCTGCTTTAAAAAACAAAATCGGACTTCATAGTCATTCTTCCCATTGAGAGACAAATGTTTCATAAAATTCAAACAGAAAAAAAAAAGCATAGATCTCCTTCCACAGTGTAGAATAAGTCTTTATTTCTATGTGATGACACCAGGGAAATTGATACTTCAACCAGTTGATTTAACAATTTAAAAGACCCTAGAGTTGCTGCTTCACTGGAATTAAAAGTATACCTTTGAAAGATGTCAAGTTTGTAAACAAATAAACCACTTTGCCATAGGGAGATTTCATTTAGTAACACCATGATATCAAATGAAGATCCCAAATCCTAAATCTTTTCAGATCCAGACTATTAATTTTTGAGTTGAGTGATCAAGGAAAAAAAATATTAAGCAATCAATGAAGGTTTTATGTAATTCTTAATTATTCATTTTACCAGAAAAAAACAAGCCATGCATTTAATATGTTGAATAGAGAAAACATTTAATTCCAAACATTGGACATTTAATTCTTCCTTGTTAATCTTCAGTTGATTAATTAACATTCAAGTGATTGGTAGAAAGCATGAAAGCATAATTATAGTGCTTACAATTTAAAATATCAGTACAGTGATTTCAGGAAACATTTTGAAAAAAAAAGTGTTTATCGTTGTGAAAAAATAATGATGCTAAGTTCACTGCAGGATTTGTTTGTGGAAGGGAACAATTTGAGGAGTAAACAATTATTATATGAACATTTCTTTTAAATTACATTAGACATTTAATGAATTCATCAGAATCAGAACACTGTCAAAGGTCTAAAGGATTTCAGTGACAATCTAGGCTAAACTAAAACTGAGAGACAATCCCTTTTACAAAATGCCTTACAAGTAGGTTTGCCTGTCAAGTATCTCCCCACTTCAATCCATCCTTTTTTTTTCAGTTGCTAATGTGAGTTTCCCAAAACACAGGTCTGATGATGTTATTTCCTTCCTATTCCATAAATTCCAGTGCTTTCCTTTTGTCACTAGGATCATGTACAAAACACTGTCATTAAAAACCTTGCATAACCTAGCCCTATCCTACCTTTCCAGGCTTCTGACACATTCTTCCTAAGGATACATATCAGTTCAGTGATACTGGCCTCCTGCCTGTTCCACAAACAAGATACTCCATCTCTCAGCTCTGGGCATTTTCTCTGGAAATCCCCCATGCCTGGAATGTTCTCCCTTCCTTAGTTGCAACTTCCTGGCTTCCTTTAAATCCTAATTAAAATTCCACCTTTTGCAGGAACCTTATGCAACCGCTTTTAATTTCAGTGCTTTCCCTCTGTTAATTGTTTTCCATTTATCTTGTATATAACTTTGTATATATTTATTTAAATGTTGTATCCTCCATTGAGCTGTATGCTCCTTGAGGCAGGGACTATCTTTTGCCTCTTTTTGTATGCCCAGTGGACTCAACTACCTAGTTTTAGATGGGCAATGCAGTTCCTCCTTTCCTTTCTTTTCCTTGCCTTGCCTTACTCTGCCATGCCCTGTTTTGCCTTCCCTTGCCTTCCCTTGCCTTGCCTTCTGCCCACATAAGCTATCATACCCTTACCTTGGGTACTCTGCCCAAAGAAATATAAATTTTGTTCCTTAAAACCTCGGAAAATATCTTTGGTTTTAGAGGACTATATTTCTTTCTTAAGGAACGTGCCATAAACCCAATTCACTCTGTCTCTCATTGATTGGTCACCAATAGGTCCCAACTCTAGCCCCACTTTGTCACTAGGCCTTGATGACTATGAGTGAATGTAAACCGAAATTATTTCTGTTTTGGACAAAAACTCTAAGAGTCTTCCCCTCCCAGACTGACTTTTTTCTTTTCTTTTCTTTTCTTTTCTTTTCTTTTCTTTTCTTTTCTTTTCTTTTCTTTTCTTTTCTTTTCTTTTCTTTTCTTTTCTTTTCTTTTCTTTTCAGCAATTGGGGTTAAGTAACTTGCTCACGGTTACACGGCCAGTCATTATTTATGTGTGGGTGCTCATTTTCTGTGGCCAAATTCGATCCCAGGTCATCCCAACTCCAAGGCCGGCGCTCTTACTCACTGCGCCACCTAGCCTCCCCAGACTGACTTTTTTTAAACCAGGTAAAAGAAGCCATTATTTTCCTCTTTTCTTACCCAGCTTTAATCACTGAATGTGTCTTGCCTCAGCCAAACTGATCCCTGGGAAAGATCTTCGATTAAAAAGGCCAAGGTGTCCCACTGTATTGGGGGCCATCTCCATTCATCCTGTTTTATATCTTGCTACTACTTTGCACAGACCTGGGTCACTTAAACCCTATTCCCTTCAGTTAAACCCAATTCCCTTGCAAATGAACACATCATCTTCCTGATGCCATGGTCCGCTTAGAGAATGAAAGACATCCTCAGCATTCAGCACAGTGTGTAGCAGATAGCAGACACTTAATAAAAGTTGACTGATTGATTGATCAATTGATCATCTAGCTTTTGATTTTAGACCTCCACTGAGGAAAAACTTAATTCTTGAGTTAGCCAGTTATGCTTTGGAATAGCTTTAATTATAGGAAGCTACTTCTGATATTTAAAAGAAGAAATCTCCCTTTACAACTCTCACTCAAGTTGCCTATAATCACCCTGAGACAAAACAGAAAAAGTCAAATCACATCAACAAGCTAGCCCTTTAAATATTAAAGGCAACCATCATAATTCTCTCTATGCTTTCTCTTCTCCAGCCTAAACTTTTTTAATTGCTTCAACTGATCCTCATATGGCATGAATTCCAGAGACTCCACCATTTTATTTCTCTTCTGGGTGCTCTATTGTTTATTAATATCCTTCTTAAAATGTGCCATGATATAGCAAAGTATTGCAAATATTGTATTTTATAGTATTATACAGTATGTACAGTATTGCAAATGAGATTTGTGTAAGTCAGAAAAAAACTGGGCTATCACTACCATAATCTAAAAAAAAATCTTACTAGTTAAATGTGAGTTCTTATATCACATGGATACAATATTATATGTTATCTAATTTTACATATTATATATTATCTAACATCACACTCATTTTACTGTCATATCATTTTTGACAAGTCAGCATAATAAACTGTCTAGTTATTTTAGGATTAGCTGCTCTCTTGTATTTACAAAGTTGATTTTTTGAACCCTAATCAAAAATGATTGAGCCAGCTACTTTTTTTTTTTTTTTTTTTTGCTTTTTGGAGGGCAATTGGAGTTAAGTAACTTGCCCAAGGTCACACGGCTAGGTTTTTGTTTGTGTGTGCATTAAGTGTCTGAGGCCGGATCCCAATCCAGGTCCTTCTGACTCCAGGGCCGACACTCTACTCACTGCGCCACCTAGCCGCCCCCTAGCCAGCTACTTTTAATGTTGCCTTTTTTTACTTGATTGCTTACCTGCTGTAAATACAAATACACATTTGATATTTCAGAAAGTAGATTTTTGTTGAAATATAGTGATAAGTTATTAGAAATGAATATTGTTTTGCTATCTGGAAACATCCTGACTCTTCTTCAAGGCTGAGGGAAATGATTGTGATTTGATTCCTATTATTCCCATATTGTGTAAATGTGCATATTATATACTAATTCTGAAAAAGTATATATTTTAGGTATGACAGAAAATTCTAACCAAAAATGGATTTTTAAAAAGAGGCTTCTGAACATTTCAGAATAAGACTTTGTTTTTTTAAATAGTGGGAAGATTCCTTAGTTCAGTTCATGTGGAAACATTTCAGGCTCTCCAGTTGGCTAAGACAAATATCTTGAGAGTAATTACCATCCTTCTTTGAGCTACTTCTCCTCAGACTGCTTTTTATAGACATCTTTGAATACGTATTGTAGTCACATTCAACTTAATTTTCCCATGTCAGCCTTTGTTTGCTGGAAAAAGAAATTCTCTATCTGTGTGACTTGCATGGGAAACTTGCTTCCCATTGTCTTACCTTTAGAGACTTTGACTATCTTTGACTCTAATGAATACTCTACATGTTTCCTTTCAGGGAAGAGTATTGGCAGAGAATAAATAATTCATAATTACAAATTATATGGGTAGAACAATACAGAATAACATATTGGAATAGAAAGATTTATCACTTTTATTATTTATCCCAGAATGGTTACTGGATACTGGAAACTAGTTAGCTGACTGCCATTAAGCTCTTGGTCCTCTCCATTCTATCCCTTCACACAGTATTGGTCCTTGGGAGCAGGAGTGATTGAGAACACTCAAGTATAGTTAAGGTTTAGGATGGAAACATAATAATCAACCACATTTATGTTAGTTATCAAATACATTAGTAAACATATACACACAATCCACTCTACTTGATTCGCAAACTTTGATTAATTGAAGGGAAGATTTGGGTAATATGACATGAAATGAAGCCTCTAATACCAATAATAATTAACTTTGTGAAACAAATTACTGCACTGTTATTTGAGATATTTATCATAGACATTTTTATACTATTTTACTGATAACAAAACTTGCTGATTGTCATGAATCTAGTAACTGCTAGATATAGAATTTATACCCAGTTTTCTCCTGACTATAGATCTAAGGACATCACACAGGGAAAAAACAAAAACAAAACATATCTCTTAACACCTCATTCTCTGTTCCTTTGATTGGAAGGTAAAGGTAAGTGTTCCTTCCCAAACCTCTCTTTAAGGAAAGTATAAAGGCCAATAATCTCTTGCTCTTTGGACTTCCTAAGTTGAGTATGTTTCCCCCTCCACCTCCTTTTTGGCTTTCCTTTGTGTGCTATCTTTTTCCTTTAGATTCAAAGCTCCCTGAGGGAGATATTGTCTTTCTTTTTATATTTATATCTCCAGCACTTAATGCAGTGTCTAGATAATAAAAAATAATGAATCAGGGGCGGCTAGGTGGCGCAGTGAATAGAGCGCCGGCCCTGGAATCAGAAGGACCTGAGTTCGGAGCGGCCTCGGACACTTAATCCACAGGAACAAAAACAAAAACCTAGCAGTGTAACCTTGGGCAAGTTACTTAACCCCAATTGCCCTAAAGGGGCGGCTAGGTGGCGCAGTGAGTAAGAGTGCCGGCCTCAGAGTTGGGATGACCCGAGATCAGATCCGGCCTCAGAAAATGAGCACCCACGCATAAATAACGACTAGCCCTGTAACCTTGAGCAGGTTACTTAACCCCAATTGCTTAAAAAAAAAAAATAATGAATCAAACTAATTTGCAGTGTTCTCTGATTTCAGAAGTAAAAATGTTCACATTGAAATTCAAACAGTCAGCTCAAGCTGGTGTGAACTGGCTCCAACACATCCCTGGTCTGCTTCTCAAGTGTTTATCCTGGGTCCACCTCTTTTCTTCCTCTATACTATCTCACTTGTAGATATGATCTGCTGCCACCAGTTCAATTATCATTACCATGAAGTTGATTTGAAGATCAACAAATTCATCCCTAATCTCTCTTTGAATCTTCAAATGCTTTTTAGACCTCTTAAATTGGATATTTTATAAGCATATAAATCTGTCTCAGACATAAATCACTACTAAAAAAATCACTCCAAACACTTCCTTCACCTTTAATTTTCTAACATTATAGAGGGCAACCCTCTTACTCCAGTCATCCAGGTACAGAATCTTTGTATAATCCTTGATTTCTCATTCTCCTTGATGTGGTATATCTTTATCTATATCTATATCTATATCTGTATCTATATCTATATCTATACCTATCTATATCTATCTATGCCTAGCCATATATTAATAACCATCAATGCTATGTAAGTACTTGGTCCCTCTCTTCAATAGGGATAATTAAGATGGTTAATTGATAATGTTACATATGTTAAACTAAAAGTGCATTTTAAGGCTGACAAAAGGTCCAATGATGTCTTATATCAATTTATCATTGTAATATAAGGGTAATGCTAGATTCTTGAAAACTCTGTTAGTAAAGCATTCGATTTGTCAAATATCTTAAAGTTGAGAAGTCTGCAAGTTTGAACATGGAGCCAGATTTTCTCCAAGGATTAGTCTCAGTAAGTTTGGAGAGTCTCATCCCCAGAAGGTTGGCCACTAAATTATTCTTGTTATTTTTTGCCCATACAAACTCATGAAATGTATCTACTCAGTTAGGAAGGGGAAAGTACCATCCCATTAAATCACAAGTCTCTTGAAATATTTAAGTAAGTGTGCTTATAGAAAATTGTATATTACATTGTACAGTGCACATTTCATCACAGTGAGGTTGGGGAGAGAATATAAAAAGAGGAAATATTCAGGCTAAAAATGAAGGAACATTTTTAGAATTGGCAAATCTGATTAAAAAAATTAGAGGAAAAGGGAATCATTCCAAACACTGAACTCAGTTAAAGAAAGCAAGAAAAAGTTGCCCAGAAATAATTCCACAGGGGCAAATGAATAACCAAATGTTCTCTTTAATATGTGTGCCCCAGACTTTCCACTGCTATAAACACACCCAAGAGCATCTTCTCCCTTCACCACAGAGAATTTTGAATAATTTTGTTCCATCATCTCCCACAATTGCATTTGCACTTTTATAAGCACAGATGGTCACTCTCCCTGTTGATGCTTTTCACATTATTCTTATTTGAAGAGCTGCTAGTAGTCTCCAAAAGGTTCTGCTTAATAATAATAACTCAAATTTATAACATACTTTATAAAGTATTCTTCCTATGCTACAAAACAGTTTTATTCTGAATATTCATTGCATTAAAGCAAGGATTCCATGGGAGAGTGGGGCAATATGACACAAAACAAAGTTGAAATTTGATAATCTGTGGCATAACCATTCTGTACAGGTTGAATTCCAGATAATAGACAAAAAAAGGTAAATAATATTAAATTATTAATAAATTAATAAAGTATTAAGTTAAATACAAAAGAGTATCTTTTTTTAGATAGATCCCAAATCTACAAAACACAAGCTCCTCATTAAAAAAGTTGTCCAGTTTTAAAGTATGAGAAGAATTAAGGAACATTTGTTAACTGGTTTGTACATGGAAGTAAGTTATCATTTTTTGATGAGGGAGTAATGAAAAGTCAATGGAAGTAATGCAGATAAAATATCAAAACAATTGGTTAATTGGGTGAATCCAATCAAACAACTAGTCTATTCAACAAAGAATCAAATTGCTTTTTGACAATACATAATTAAAAATGGCTTGTTGAGTTAACTTTCAATTTCTCATTTACATTGTGTAAATAAGATACATTTACATTGTGTAAATAAGAAAATCACCTGGGTAAAATTGTGAAGTCAATCAAGTTTGTTTCCATGCCTCCATACCTCCAAAGTCTCTTTTATGTGAACTTTCAGTCTTTTATAATTCCTTCCCCACACATATTCAGATGACCTCTGATTCTCCCCAAAGTCCTGATGGCAGTCAGTGAAGTAGCATGGTATAATGAAACAGAAGGAAGACTGGGAATGAGAACATCTAATTAAGAAAAATGATGCTGATATATACTATCTTTGGGACCTTAATCAAACCTCTTAACTCTCTCTGAGCCACATTTTGCTCAAATTTTAAAAGTTTTGGAATAATACTTTTAATATAAAACTCATACATTTGTGAGGAAAGTAGGTTGTAAATACTAAAGTCTACATAAATGAGTATTATACCTTTGTGTTAATTTGTCAACATGGTATTCCTCCCAAAGGCTTTGAATTTTAAAGGCTTTCTTTAATTGTGAAATAAAAAGCTTTAATAACTCATAACCCTTACTAAATGGAGGAATTAAGGAGAGAGTTGAAGTGGAAATTCCAACAATAAGTCTATTGCAATTATCCAGATATAAGTGACAGAGACTTGAATCCAAGTGGAGTCGATGATGGAAAAGAGAAGGGGTATATGAAAGATGTAATGAAGTGCTGTAAGAAGGCATATATAAAAATGATAACTGGTACAATGAAGTCAAGGAGAATGAGGACTTTATGGGAAAAAAAAGAATCACTGGATTTGACACTAGATTTTTTATTTATGATCATGAGAAAGCAGTTTCAGCATAGTAGAACAGTGGGTGTGGGAGAAGGCAGATTGGAAGGAGTTAAAGAGCAAATGCTTTTGGGAGAAATGAAGATATCTGGTATAAACATTCTCACATCTCTCCCTTCTCCTTCTGCATTCCCCAAATAGCTATGAATAAGAAGAGAGAACAGGTCTAGGCTGAAGTTGGTGTATAAATTGGAAAGTAAGGCCCCTTTTAAGACTACTTAAAGAGCATGATAGGTAGATAGGAAAGAGGAGGAGGAGGAAGAGAGAGGAGGAGAGAGGAAGAAAGGAAGAGAAGGAGAGATTTGGATTTGTCAATTATATGCTAAATGTTTTCCATCAGTGCCCTAGGGAAAATTTTTAAAAATGGGATTAAAATGTACAGGTAAATGTCTTAATCATGGGTAGGAGCACATTTTTTCCCAGTTACCAAAGAGAAGGGAGAGAAGTTTTGAAGATTGGAGTAGGGATCTGAGAAAGCTCAATTCAAATGTCTCCATTCTTCTTCCTGAAGTGGGAGGGTAAATGTCCCACCATAATTGTACAGAGAGAGGAGTAAAGAAATTATTTAGAATAGTTGCTTTGAGAAATCAGATTGGCAGTTGTAAAGGTTATGGGATTTAAAGATCTTCCATGCCCCATAGGACTTGCTGACATAGCAGGAAGGGGTGGGGCAAGAGGAAGCAGAAACAAAAAAATGTTAGAGTTCAGGTAGTGACTAGCAGCAGCGGTAGCAGCAAGGTGGAGGTGGAGGCGCAAACCCCTTTTTGAGCCAGCCAGAATTTCTGCTAAGGACTCTTGTTGGGAACTGCCAGGGACTGGAACTGCAGGGGACGGGAGCTTTTGGGAGCACGCTTCCTGGACACTGAGCAGTTGCTGTGAGTGGGGAGAGAAGGACCTTTGCCTGAGGAAGCATGTTCTGTTTTGAAGGCTTGAGAGTGTGGTTGTTTACTATGTTAACTACATGTGCCAATTTCATAACTACTCTGATGGCTTTAACTTTCTGGTTTGGGGACTCAGTTATTTGGTATTTTAATAAATATTCTAGCTTTATCCCACATATAGAGAGCCTGGTATATTTTGTGTTTAATAATAAATTTGTAATTAATATAATTATAATGATAATTATAAAGAAGCCTATTTATAATTGCCATAGGCATTGTGACTATTGCATTGTTAAAACAGCAGTCAACAAAGGTAGAATAGTAGGATTGTCGAGCATCAGTGAAAACTCAGTTGAGGGGGCAGCTAGGTGGCGTAGTGAAAAGAATACTGGCCCTGGAGTCAGTAGGACCTGACTTAAAATGTGGGCTCAGACACTTAACACAAAAACTAGCCTGTGACCTTGGGCAAGTCACTAAACCCCAACTGCCCTCCAAAAAGCAAAAAAAAAAAAAAAAAAAAAAAAAAAAAAAAAAAAAAAAAAAA